>MU741857.1:6516-55352 GCA_026770625.1 Nicotiana glauca
CTGTTAATTGTACTCCCTTGCCGGGATGTTTGCTATGTATTTGTCTGCTGTGTATCCCTTCATTGTGACTGTTGCTTGGGGACTCAGACTGTTAAATGATATTGAGGAGAGGGTTGCGCGCCGCAACAGTGATATGTGGAGCGTGTTGCACGCCGCAACAGTGATATGTGGAGCGAGTTGTACGTTGCAACAATGATAATTATGGAGCGGGTTGCACGCCGCAACAGTTGTTGACATCTGTGGTTATGTCTGAATATTGACTTCTTGTTTCATTGTGGACTTTAAGCTGTTTGGTTGTTACTCTGGGTTACTGCTAATTGTATTTCCCCATAGCATGTTTCCCCCTCCCATGTTTTTAATTACTTGATATTCGATTTCCGTTATATATTTATAACTCCACAGGTTTATGTGGTGTTCAGTCTAGCCTCGTCACTACTTCGCCGGGGTTAGGCTAGACACTTACCAGCACATGGGGTCGGTTGTGCTGATACTACATTTCTGTGCATTTTTGCACAGGTCCAGGTTTTGAGCAGCAGCAGCAGCAGTAGTTCGGGAGCAGCATTTTATTATCACGAGACTGAGGTAGCCTTGCAGGCGTCCGCAGGCCCGACGTCTTTTCTTATGCTTTTCATTTATACTGTTGCCTCATTGTTTCGAGACAGACAGTTGTTATATTTCTTTCAGACCTTTATATGTATTTTATTCTTAGTGGTTCGTGAGTATGTGACACCAAATCTTGGGTAGAGAATATTGTTGAGCATTTCGTATTTATTTCAGACTTATAAAATTAGACTTCCGCAGTTATTGTTGTTATTATTAATGATGCTATAAATTGACAACAGAATGGTTTTACTAATGGAAACGGTAAGTAAGTTGGCTTGCCTAGCTACCACGAGTAGGCGCCATCACGATCCCGATGGTGGAAAATCCGGGTCGTGACAGTGATGTTTCGCTTCGCAGTAATAAGTTATGACAATGTTACACCCTGCAGTAATGTACGTTGAATTTGTCGTAAGGTAATTAATATTAAGGAAAAGATTATTCGGGATTATGAAATTTTACAAGCGATTAGTAAATTCATGAAGGTGAAAGGGGGAGCAAGTCAAAGACAATGAATTTTGTTGAAATTTGGCATTTTGGGATAAAATATGGCCGGAGCTAGAATATTCGGTATTTATGAACTAACACCATACATGATACCACATGGCCATAATAGTAATGTGTATAAGATATATTAAAAGCAAATAGTATATTAAATAATTTAAGATAATTTTTAAATTATGCGGGTAATTGGTTAATTACCGGATAATGAAACATTACCCCGTTAACTAATAAGTGAGTAAAGATTAATAATCCTTCACCCCACTCCCATGTGGCATTAGGCCACTACTCAAGGAAATGAGTCATTGTCATATATGCCTAGTAGACAAGTAACGTGTAAACCATCAAATGATTCATAAGAATGAATCATTTTTGAAGTCTTATATGTGAGACATTTCTGCCTTTGTTCCAAATAACAAACATTGAAACAGAATAAAAATCTCATTTAAACCAAAGCTTTATTCAAAAGTAAATTCATTTCAATTTTCAACCAATCCAAAGCAAATGATGAAGAACAAAAACGTTACTCATTCCAAAAGAAAGCAAGAAGATTTCCTTTCATTAATTTGAAATGTTGGATATCAGAAGCTATTTTTTTATAAAGGAAACGTTAGAAGCAGGAGCTATAACTCACTGTGATCTTCTTTAAAAATGTTAATAACAACAATTTTCCAATGAGGATTTGTTGGAATAGTAGCAACGTGGAATTTTGCGATTCTAGAAGAGTGCAATCTTTGTCAAGAATATTATACAGAGTATTTCTACTACATGTATGTTAAGGCTATTCCTTCTTTATTTTGGCATGATCCATACAATACGAACGAAACGTGCAAATGCACAAATTCCATATATGACTCTAGTCATAGAAGTATTAGAAGTGCCTATGTTCTTGAATTTCCATTTGTATTATTATTCCATCGTCTGTTCATGGGTCTCAGAAAGTAAAATGTTGTTATGATATTAATCAAAGGTATAATGGTCTTATGACGTATCGAGAGATTTTGTTATTATATTTCATATGCATTTCATGCATTTATACATGTACATTAACCCATGACTCAGACGGAGTTATATACATGTATATATGTATGTATATATATGTATATGGGATATGGGAAAAGGTTACGACATTATATATGCACCACCACCTGATCAGCTGGTATATGATGATCATGTTACCCCCAGTGGCTGGAATATGATTCAAACGGCGTTATATACGCATATACGGGTATGTATTCAAATGGCGTTCTATACGCATATATATGTATGTATTTAAATTTTGTTATATACACGTATATATGTATGTGTATATATATATATATATATATATATATATATATGTATGTATAGTTATAGCGTTATATGTGCACCACCACCTGATTAGCTGGTATACGATAATAATTTTGCCCACAGTGGCCTATATGATATGATGGGATGCCCTCAGAGACTATGATGTTATGAAACAAGTACCTATGCATGACATGACATTCATACGCATATGCATGACGCTAAAGGTAATTTATGATTTACAAAGTTATTCAGACTTACAGGTTGAGTCATGTACTCTATATTTCTTCCATGTCTTTTATGTATCTATTTATGTGCCTTACATACTCGGTACATTATTCGTACTGACATGCCTTTTGCCTGGGGACGCTGCGTTTCATGCCCGCAGGTCCTGATAGACAGGTCGAGAGCCCTCCAAGTAGGCTATCAGCTCAGCGGAAGATGTTGGTGCGCTCCATTTGCTTCGGAGTTGCGTATTTGGTTAGTATGATTTAGACATCTATTGTCTGGTTTGGTGGGACTCTGTCCCGACCTTTGTGACACTTATGTACTCTTAGAGGCTTGTAGACATATGTCTTGTACGTGAAAGATTGTACGGCCTTGTCGGCCGATGTCTTGAGTTTATAAATAATCATGTTGGCTTATTAGGGCCGTATGTCATATGTATATGATAATGTAATAAGAAAAATACATTAAGTTGGTACTCGGTTGAGTAAGGTACCGGGTGTCCATCACGGCCCATCGGTTTGGGTCGTGACAAAAGTGGTATCAAAGCAGTTCTGTCCTAGGGAGTCTACAAGCTGTGTCTAGTAGAGTCTTATTTATGGGTGTGTCGTGCACCACACTTGTAAGAAGGAGGCTACAGGACATTTAAGATTGTCACTCTTTCTTCTTACTCTAGATCGTCTGATAGAGCTCAGTCATACGAATTTAAATTCCTAAATCCTATTCGTAATAAGACGATACCTACATCTGGAAAGAAGGTTGGAAAGACAGATAGTTGTGGAAGAGCTGAGTCCGAGGAATTGGATTTTTGTATGATGCCTACGATAAGTAAATGTGAGGTCTTTAGCAGATCATGGGTGTACTGAAAGGTGTAAGCCTCCTGATAAGAAGCCTTAAGGCAAGAATGCCTACCCATCTTTATGGTAAAGGAAAATAAGAAATTAAGAAGATAAGTACAAGTTTCAGCAAGTAAAAGAAGCAAGATGAAGAAGGGTACGAGACGCCTAGTTAACACAGTTAACAATGTTTATAATTGAGGCAGAATAACATAAGCTTTTTGAGTTACCTTCAACAATAACAAATATACGTATATTCAGCCACATCCATCCCAGATATGCCCTTTGGGGGTTCACAAAAGTAGTATAAGAAGATATGATGGATGAATTGTTTGTGTCAGCTGACATTTCCGAAGGGTATTACAAATACGCCAATAGATCTTCTTCTGAGACACCCAGATGGTGCACTCTAGAATATTACGATTAGATGTGAATACTAGCATGAAAACAAAAATCAGAAGATAGGCACCGAAAGCCTGGATGGGATAAATATTACCTTAGTGTGACTTTCGTCCATAGTAGAGCGAGGACGTTGAGCAACTCGAAGAGCAGATGAACGAAGCAAGGAGAGCTAAAAGCGAAACAATGTCATATTGAAGTTTTCACAAAAAAAGGGATATGCAGAAATATTAGCAGAGTAGTGGGAAGAGACATAAAGAAGCATTAATAATAAGGTGTGATACATGGATGAAAATGGTAGAGTGTTACAAAACCTATAGTTAAATGAAGAAAGATATGAAAGGTGATGGGCCTTAAGACAACAAAAGAGTATAGGCCATAAGGTTATATCCTCATTTCGAGAAAGAAGTTTGTGACTCCAATGCGATTACCAAGAGGAAAAATTAGACCCTAGAGTAATATAAATTAGTATGGACTGGTGAGAAAAGATAAACTAAACATGAATTAGGTACTAAGTGACTTGATGGTGGTCGACATCATGAGAACTTCATATTACGTTCCGGCAATAATAGGATGGACCACAGAGGAAGATTCATGAGAAACTCGGAGAATGGTTATTCAGGATGACGCTTCCCTAAAGCGAGCAATGTGAGCAAAGTTAAGCTTAAGGGATTGTATGTGCCAGTTACACTAAGTATCACCCGTGTGAGTGAGGAATTTCATTATCCCTGGTACAGAAGGACTGTCGCAAGGCTAGTAAGGGTCATCGATGATGTGAAAAGACGCCAAAGATTAAGAGGTAATACATCTATAGGTATATCCTCGTGGCTTCAACTCTTAGCACTCACCTAAAGGAGGGAATATGTAATGACGTGGTGTTAAGTCAGAATTAAGTGGTGCTAGTAGCTACGAAATGGTAAAGAAAAAATGCAATAAAAATAAGAAAGGGGTGAGATTGCACTATTCAAAGCCTACAAATAGGCTAGATCCCAGAACATTTTGCAAACATGACGTCAAGGAAAAGAAGTAAGACATTCCTGCCCGGAATGTTATGGATAAATAAGGAGCCAGTGCGAGACGTAAGTTAAGATAGAGGAAATAACCCAAGAAAGATTTTGCAGAATATTGACATGAGGATGGGCCAACGAGTAGTTAGTAGTTGATTCAGAAAGAGCCGAGTCATGGCTAGTTAAGAGGATAGAACAAGACAATAGGTCATGCAAGACAAAAAAATAGTAAAACCCAATATAGTGAATTTAGCCCCACAGTTATGAAATTGTAATACTTGAGAAATATTCAAATATGAGTTGGGGTAGTTAAAGGTACCGTATGAGCGTTACAGAAATAAAAGGTAGTTCCACTAGAAAGACAGTCAAAATATCAGTTCAGAAGCATCAGTACGAACAGATGAGTATGGAGGTAAGTAACTAAGGATAATTACAAGTGAGCACGAATAAAAAAAAATTCTATCAGGAACATGGTATAATAAGCTTACAGATTTATGAGAGTCAAGGGTTCTCCCTAAGTACTACAACAAAAGACTAGATGAGGATATAACAAAAAAGGCTTCAACCTAAGCACAACGACCTAGAGAGGAGATGGTCGTGTAACAACAATCTCGCAACAACATTGTAAGCATTCCAAAGGAAAGTGGCACCTACCATGGCTAATGAATGGGAAGTAAGAGTTAAAAGTAATATTCGAAATCATATGAGTTGTATGAAAACTCTAGCAAGTGTGGTCACTAAGATAAGCTAAGTATGGACGCAACAAGGGGGCAGAAAGACCACGAAAAGTAATAGCTTACGTTGAAAGAAAGCTAAGATAAAACGAAAGAATTATTTGACCAATGACCCAGAGTTAACACGTGATGGATACACTCAAGATTTTGGAGCATTATCCAGGCAGCATATTTGTTGACAATAATACAACCATAGAAAACTCCAGTATAAGTTAAAAGAAAGAATTGAGCTTAGGGCATAGACAAAGGATTGAACTATTAGAAGATTGAATCATGGATATTCCATAACGCCCATGAAAGGCTAAGGTAATAATTGACCATGAGCCACATATTGGAAGATAGCTTAAGCCTACATAAAGGGTGATCAGAAAGAGAGGAAACTAAAGAATTACATCAACTAAGTAAATCAGGAGTCTGATTATTGGACCTAGAAAAATTGCAAAAGTTGTGCTTGAGAACATGACAGAATCGCTCTTAATATTAGATGTTCGAGAGAAATCACAACGACCATAATCTATAATGGCTCGACAATGAAGCCAGTTAGAAGAAGTGTCAGCCTCATAGGAAGTCAGTACGAAGCTCCCACCGGATTGTGTATGTACCAAAGGTGCGAGTATTATAATAGAGCTTCAAGTTATGGACAAAATTACACCTAGGTGGAAGAGAGGTTATGAAAGAGATAGAAGATATGATACAGGATTTTAAGTAAGTAAGGTAAAAATGAACAACGTACGACGTACTAAAATGCAGAAAGTTGTGAATAGTCCATACTTTGGATAGAAGGTTATAAGAATGAGGATTCAATATCCAGGAATGATAGCGGTATCGTTAGTGATATATCTTCCAGCCAATGGTTTCTATGTATCGAGAGGTGTATTTAAAAGAGTATGGAAGAGTTAAAGACGATGTGACGTCTCACTTGATGTTCCAGAATGACATAAGGAAATATATGGTGCAAGCAAGTTGAAGAAAGGTTGCAAGTAGTATAAATGGATAAGTCCTCGAGATTAAGCCCATGAAAACAAGAAGAGCTAATGGTTTCTCTAAATTTATAGAAATATCATTATAGTCTGAATAAACTCAAATGAGTCTAAGACTAGTAGCATTTAGAAAAGATAGAACGCTGCCCTGATAGTACAATAAGGGTGTAATTGTGATGGATAAAGGATGACGTTTAGGTCTTCGAGTGAGTAATGATTTGAAGAGGATTTCACGGTTTGTACGAGACTAAAATACCCACATAAGTGATTCACCTTGGGATTCTATAAAATACGGTCATTGAAATACAGTATCACCCCTAAGTGGATCAATAAAAGCACTTCAAGAATTCCTCGACGGAACGTAAGCCCTAGTGGCAAGGTATGAAGTAAGAAGTTTCACGTTATCAGTGGTATATTATAGATTAATATTGAGGTGAATAATTAGTGGATGGACAAAAGTTACAAAGTATGAGATGAGATTAGGCCGCAATCCTTAAGACGAACGGTAATGAAAGAGTATTGAAGGACTGAGATTTATACCTAAAGGATAGACAACAAAGGTAACTAGGAGCTTGGTGAGCATACAAAGGATTTCAATATACCTATAGAGGCCCAGAGAGGCATCCGATTAAGTCTTGTATATACAAAGCAAGGCCTACATATTGACTCAAAGATAAAAGGAAAAAGGAAAGATGAATTGCATAAGTGCACCAACAAAGCCAGGGTCATACCGGCTGCATGATAGGAGGTAACGGAAGTTGCAAGATTAGGAAGATTTCGACCACAGGTCATGATGTGAGCAAAAAGACTAAAGGGGGGAAATACCCTAGATTTTGGATTTATTCACAGAGCAACTACTTAAATGTCAAGAAGAGTATTAAGGTATTCGCAAGAGCAATAAGTTACGAAAATGATAAGAGCATCAGTCAACATTCGAGGACGAATGTTCCAAAGGGGGGAATGATATTACGCCCCACAATTTTACGTCAATATTACGTCCCGCATCATTATATTATGATGATGGTGTAACCCTCTGTAGTAATATATTACAGTGATGTTACGCTTCGCAGTAATAAGTTACGACAATGTTGCACCCTACAAAAATGTACGTTGAATTTGTCATAAGGTAATTGACATCAAGGAAAAGATTATTCGGGATTATGAAATTTCACAAGCGATTAGTAAATTCATGAAGGTGAAAGGGGGAGCAAGTCAAAGAAAATGAATTTTGTTGAAATTTGGCATTTTGGGATAAAATATGGCCGGAGCTAAAATACTCGGTATTTATGGACTAATACCATACATGGTACCACATGGCCATAATAGTAAGGTCTATAAAATATATTAAAAGTGAGTAGTATATTAAGTAATTTAAGATAATTTTTAAATTATGCAGGTAATTGGTTAATTACCGGGTATCGGAGCATTACCCCATTAACTAATAAGTGAGTAAAGATTAATAATCTTTCACCCCACTCCCACGTGGCATTAGGCCACTACTCAAGCAAATGACTCATTGTCGTATATGCTTAGTAAACAAGTAACGTGTAAACCATCAAATGATTCATAAGCATTTTTAAAGTCTTATATGTGAGACATTTCTGCCTTTATTCCCAATAATAAACATTGAAACAAAATCAAAATATCATTTCAACCAAAGCTTCATTCAAAAGTAAGTTCATTTCAATTTTCAACCAATCCAAAGCAAATGATGAAGAACAAAAACGTTACTCATTAAAAAAAAAAAAGCAAGAAGATTTCTTTTCATTAATTTGAAGTGTTGGAGATCAGAAGCTATTTTTTTATAAAGAAAACGTTAGAAGCAGGAGCTATAACTCACTGTGATCTTCTTTAAAAACGTTAATAACAACAATTTTCCAATGAGGATTTGTTGGAATAGTAGCAACGTGGAATTTTGCGGTTCTAGAAGAGTACGGTGCAATCTTCACCAAGAATATTATATGGAGTATTTTTACTCCAGGTATGTTAAGGCTATCCCTTCTTTATTTTGGCATGATCCATACAATACGAACGAAATGTGCAAATGCACAAATTCCATATATGACTCTATTCATAGAAGTATTAGAAGTGCCTATGTTCTTGAATTTCCATATGTATTATTATTCCATCGTCTGTTCATGGATCTCAGAAAGTAAAATGATGTTATGATATTATCAAAGGTATAATGGTCTTATGACGTATCGAGAGATTTTGTTATTATATTTCATATGCATTTATGCATGTTTATTGACCCATGACTCAGACGGTGTTATATACGCATATATATGTATGTATATATATGTATATGGGATATGGGAAAAAGTAACGGCGTTATATACGCACCACTACCTGATCAGCTGGTATATGATGATGATGTTGCCCCCAGTGGCTGAAATATAATTCAAACGGCGTTATATACGCATATACGGGTATGTATTCAAATGGCATTATATATTCATATATATGTATGTATTCAAACGGCGTTATATACGCGTATATATGTCTGTATATATATGTATATGGGATATGGGAAAGGTTATGGCGTTATATACGCACCACCACCTGATCAGCTGGTATACGATGATGATTTTGCCCACAGTGGCCTATATGATATGATGGGATGCCCTCAGAGACTATGATGTTATGAAATATATACCTATGCACGACATGATATTCATACGCATATGCATGACGCTAAAGGTAATTTATGATTTACAAAGTTATTCAGACTTATAGGTTGAGTCATGTACTTTATATTTCTTCCATATCTTTTATATATCTATTTATGTGCCTTTCATACTCGGTACATTATTTGTACTGACGTCCCTTTTGCCTGGGGATGCTGCGTTTCATGCCCGCAAGTCTTGATAGACAGGTCGAGAGCCCTCTAAGTAAGCTATCAGCTCAACGAAAGATGTTGGTGTGCTCCATTTGCTTCGGAGTTGCGTATTTGGTTAGTATGATTTAGACGTCTATTTTCTGGTTTGGCGGGACTCTGTCCCAACCTTTGTGACACTTATGTACTCTAAGAGGCTTGTAGACATGTCTTGTACGTGAAAGATTGTACGATCTTGTCAGCCGATATCTTGAGTATATAAATAATCATGTTGGCCTATTAGGACTGTAAGTCATATGTATATGATAATGTAATAAGAAAAATACGTTACGTTGATACTCGGTTGAGTAAGGTCCCAGGTGCCCGTCGCGGCCCATCGGTTTGGGTCGTGACATAAATGTAATACTGTAGAACTAGATGAACACCACCAACACCATTTTCCCTACATGCTCTTTTTGTACCCGGGGGAAAATTCAGTCAATGCTCCTTGTAATGTAACAAGTTTCTAATATAAAGTAATTTCATCAGTTGACCAAAAAAAATTATTTTAAATCATGTTTATGCACAAAAGATATTTTTGCTATTTATTTGTTATTATTATAAACTATTTATTTATTTATTAAAATTGGGTATTTAAAATCTGGCCCTAATTCTACAATTAATTTCGGACCTAAGGCACCCAAACATAATCCAATTAACCTTGGCCCAAAATCTATCAACCCAGTCCCCATACCTATTTTAATACCCGACCCAGGACCCCTTAAATCAGGACAGTTGATCTCTAAGATCAATGGCCCACGTTACATTCGCCTCTTTAAACTTAACCAAACCCTTAACCCTAATCATTTTTGTGACGACCCGACCCCTCGTCACGTGAGTTACTACTTTGTTTTCCCCATTTTTAGATTCTTTATGCTTCATTATCCGTACCTCATGTGATCGAGTTGGTTCGGAGAGGTTTTGGTAGGAAATGAGACACTTAGTCTCCTTAAAGAAGGTATGGTTTGGAAAAGTCAATCGGATATTGACTTATGAGTTAGAGGGTTTGGATGTAATTTCCGGTGATTCAGTTAGCTTCTAAGGATGATTTGTGACTTAGGAGCGTGATCAGAATTGATTTTGGAGGTCCGATGTAGAATTAGGCTTGAATTGACGAAATTAGTATTTTGGCGAATTCCGGTTGATAGGTGAGATTTTGATCCGAGGGCCGGAATGGAATTCTGAGAGTTGTTTCGTTAGGTAATTTTGGATGTGTCTGTAATATTTCAGGTCATTCGGAGGTGTTTTGGTCGGGTTTTTAATCAAATGTGTGTTTCGAAAGTTTTAGAAGAACTTAGGCTTGAATCCGATGTAATTTGATGGTTTTGGTATTGTTTGTGGTGTTTTGATGATTGAAAAAAGTTTGAATGGTATTTTAGGATGTGTTGGTATTTTTGGTTAAGGCCCCGGGGGTCTCGCGGTGATTTTGGATGGCTAACGGGGAGATTTGGACTATGAAAAGTTGTAGAAAAAGGCATCAACTGTTGTTGAGCATTTTGCTCAATGCGATCGCAGAGGGAGTATTGCGATCGCATAGGAGGATTTTGAGGGGTTGTTCGGTTGTTCAATGTGATTGCATAGTAAGGGGTGCGATCGTATAATGTTAAGTGGGACCGGGGCTCGGGCTTTGCAAATTTCGTGATTTTTGATGTTTTTCAATTCTTTTTATTGGGTTATGTTCCCTTAGCCTATTGTGATGTATTTGGTGTGGTTTTGATCAGATTCGATGCGCGAGGAGTCCGATTTGAGAGGCAAGGGCATAGCGAGCTAGGATTTTGATCGGCTTGAGGTGAGTAATGATAGTAAATGATATCCTGAGGGTTTGAAATCCCGGATTTGCACAACATAGTGCTATATTGAGGTGAAACACACGCTTTTTATGGCGAGCGCGGGGTTGTTACTACTGGGGATTATGACTTGGTCCGTCCCGTTTGATATTTTACCGCGTATTGACTGAGATGTGTTTATTATCATCATGATTTGGGCTTATTGCCATATTTTGAGCTTAATGCTGACTACTTGAATCCTTCGTAGACTTTTATCACTGTTTCCTCACTATTTTGATACAGTACTTGAACTCAGTCCTAATGATTATATTGTTTTGCAAACTCATCCGCTTTAATAGAATTTTGAGACATAAATGATATTTCCACTGTTGTTTGGCCTGAGCACTACTATTTTATTGATGCCCGAGGGGCTTATGATATTTTCTGGACTGAGTGAGGCCGAGGGCCTAAGATACATTTATATGCCACGAGGTGGCTTGAGTGATGTGAGAAGGCTTTCAGGCCTTATGAGTGATGTGAGGAGGCTTTCAGGCCTTATTAGTGATGTGAGAAGGATTTCAGGCCTTATGTTGATATAGCGCTTGAGCCGTAAGGGGCCTCTCCGGAGTCTGCACACCCACAGTGAGCGTGGGCACCCATATGATCTGAGAGTGAGCCCGAGGGGCTGATATTATGTTGAGTGACTGATAATGAGCCCAATGGGCTGATACTGTTCTGAGCGATTGATACTGAGCCCGAGGGGCGGATTTCTACTTACTATTTACTTGTTGTTTTACCTAATTTACCTATTTTAAAAGGAGATTTCATTTGACTCTTTACTGTTTTACTGCTTTACGTGATTTACTGCCTGATATAGAATTGCCTTGTGCATTTATATGTTTTCATGCCTTCGGTTATTATTTATTATTATTACTCACTAGATCGGAGTACTCACATTAGTCCTTGCACCATGTGTGCAGATTCAGGCATAGCAGAGTCCGCACCTGAGCACTGATTCCATCCTGACCAGGCAACGAGATGAAGCTACGAGGTAGATGTTGACGTCCGCATCCCCTTGTCTCTCCTATTTTATATCATATGAGTTCCTTCAGATCATTGTATCAGATCTTATATTTTGTAGACTTATAACAAACTCTGTAGTAGCTCATGACTTGTGACACCCCGGTTTGGGCATGTTTCGGGATGGTATCCTTTGCTATTATCATTGTTTCTGCATTTATAACTATTTTACATGTGTTTTGGATTTGTTATTATTAATTACTTGTTAAAAACGGTGTTTGCGTTGTTCTGGCTGGCCTTGTCTTCACGAAAGGCACCATCACGGCCGGGTTTGGGAATTGGGCCGTGACAATTTTACACCCTCCCTCCTCCGCCTCAAAACACTCTTGTCTCTCCTCTATGAAGAAACCCTAGCACCGTTAACCTATTATCTCCTCTGATTTCGATCCAAAAATTGAATCAATCAATATTTCCCTTACCTCGTTGACCACCTCTCGCCACTGGCTACTCATCTATGATGTTACTTAGTTGCTTGCCTAAACAATGCAAGCAAATTTCTTAGAAATCGAACCAAATCTGGTTCAGCTCTTTGACCCTTTCCATCTGCGTTCATTCTTGCTCTTTTATGGTATGAATCTTCGCATATCTTTGAGATTTTCTACTTACCCTAATTTAGGGTTTCATATCTTTTTAAAATCAGATCAAATCTGACTCGATTTTTGATTTTGAATGGAGTTCTGTCTATGTTCATCTCATTCTATGCAGCATGTGATTTTTATTCCCGTCAATTTGTGCACTATGCCTAAAATTAGGGTTTTTGAATTTCCTCTCCTTCTTACTGATTTCAATTTTTTTTCTTTTCATGTGTTTGACTACTCTTTTCTTTAGGTTTTCCTTTTTCTACTTTATTATTGTAACGACCCAGCCAGTCGTTTTTGGAATTTACACCCCGATTCCCCTAAGTTCTTTTCTGCTATTTTGGTTTGCCGGGATGTTCGGTGTTAGAATCCGGAGTGTTTTGGGATACTTAGTCCCTAAATGAGAGCTTAAGTGTTAAAAAATGGTCCGTAATCAGAACAGTGTGAAGAAGATCTCGGAATGAAAATTCGATGGTTTCGTTAGCTCCGTTAGGTGATCTCGGGGTTTGGAGCATGTTCGAAATGTATTTTGGAGGTTCGTAGCTCATTTAGGCTTGAAATGCCGAAGTTTTGAATTTTTGAAGTTTCCGGTCCGATAGTGAGTTTTTGATCCAAGGGTCGGATTTGAACTCCGAAAGTTGCTGTAGCTCCGTCATGTCATTTGGGATGTGTGTGTGCAAAATTTTAGGTCATTCGGGCGAGGTTTGGTTGGGTTTTTGATCGAAAGCATATTTGAAAGAAAATTTGAAGTTCTTAGGCTTGAAGCTTTGATTAATTTGGGTTTCCGGTGTTGTTTTAGGTGGTTTAAGGATTTGTAAAAGTTTGATTGATGTTATGGGATATGTCCGTAGGGTTGGTTGAGGTCCCGGGAGCCTCGGATGTGCTTAGGATGCTCAACGGAGCACTTTGGAGTTTGAAAATGTTGCAGAAAATCCCTTCAGCTATTGCAGAACCTTTCTTCATTGCGACCACATTCATAACAATGCAATCGCATAGTGCAATTCTGGAGGGGGACCAAACCCTTCTATGCGATTGCATAAGCTGTCCGCAATCACACAGTTCAGCTTCCTCCTCTATGCGATTGCAGTACCTTGGTCGCATTCGCATTGAACAATTTCTGGACCTTTTAATTTTCTCTTATACGAATGCATCCCTCAATAATTACTCTTCTCGATCGCATTTCCTCTATTGTGATCGCATAGAACAAAATCCCTGGGCTGTATTTAACATTTCAAAACGAGGGTTTAGCCATTTTCAACAAAACTCAAGCTAGAGAGCTCGGATTTGAAAGCAATTTCGAGGGGTTTTCAAGAGCAACGATTGGATTTGGGGAATTTGGAGTCGGATACTCGTGGCAAAGGCGCGGTTTCTAGTGATATTGAGCCGGTTCGAGGTAAGTGGTTTTTCTAACTTTGTGTGGGGGACCTTTCCCCTTAGGACATAATCTTTGAATATTTGAATACCTCGTACGTGAGGTGACAAGCGCGTACTTGAGCAAATTGTGTACACCCGTTTCTACTTGAAGTATTTAAATTGAGATTTCTTGTTTTACTTGTTTATTTCAGACTGTAAGTTTAAACCTGTGCTAGCTTAGAGAAACATGTTTAGCTGACTTGCTTGCTTAATATTTTATATGTACTATTTATATTCAGTGAAGCATGTAGGTTAGAAATTTCTATTACTTGAACTGATTTTAACATTTATTCTGAGACTTTGAGTTGTTGTTGTTGTGTGTTTAATTTGGGACTACGGGACGACTTACCGGGAGATCCCCCTGTACTTGATATATTCTAGATTGAGGGTGCTGGATACCAAGAAATCCTCGGCACATGTATTTCTATATATTGGGATATCAAGAGATCCCCAACTTACTTATTGAGGATACTAAGAGATCCTCGGGATACCAAGAGATCCTCGGGATACCAAAAGATCCCCAGTGTATATGATGAGGATACCAAGAGATCCTCGGGATACCAAGAGATCCCTGGTGCATATGATGAGGATACCAAGAGATCCTCGGGATACCAAGAGATCCCCGGCTATTATTCCTTGTTGAGAGCAGTATTCCTTGTATTGTTACATTTTTCTTTTATTACTGTTCTTCCTTATTTATCTGGGTTAGATTCTCGCTATAGACTTTATTTAAACTGCTTCTGTTATCTTATTATTTATTTTGTTTTATCTCAGTAGGCCCTGACCTTCCTTATCACAACCCAATCGAGGTTAGGCTTGACACTTACTGAGTACCGTTGTGTTGTACTCATGCCCTTCCTATGTATGTTTTTCATGTGCACATCATCCAGGTACCTCTACTCAGGCGCACTATCAGTGAGGCAGGAGGATTTCGGAGACTTCTAGGTAGATCTGCTGCGTCCGCAGACCGACAAGTCTCCCTCTTACTCTATCTTTAGTACTTAGTTTTCTCTATTTCGGTTGTTAGATATTCTGGAGTTTTGGAGCCATACTATATACTTTTGTAGCCTGTGTTGTCCGTGAGTTTTCGTGTCTTTGGGAATAGTGTTAGACTTGTGTTATTGAGTTGTACATGCCGAGTGGCATCCAGTACAGTACTTTTATTTATTTAATTTGGTTTTCCTTTATTTTTCTGCAAATATTATATTTTTTGTAATATTTGGCTTACCTGGTTGTGGGGACTAAGTGTCATCACGACATGCTCACGATCGGTGAACTAGGGTCGTGACAAGTTAATATCAGAGCTCTAGGTTCATAGGAGTCACGGAACACAGGCCGGTTTATTAGAGTCTCGCTGATCGGTACGGAAATGTCTATATTTATCTACGAGAGGCTATGTAACTGTTTAGGAAAAATCTTCTTTTCATTTGAATTCCTTGTCGTGCGATATTTTTGACACCATTTCTAAACTTCTGTCTTCTATTCTCTCACAGATGTCAGGACACGTGCTACACGAGATGACCAAGCACCCGCGCCCCCTGCCACCGCCGTCAGAGGCTGGGGCCGGGGTAGAGGTCGAGGACACACACGCGGTGTAGCTAGAGCAACTGCGCGATCTGCTGCCGAGGTACCACCAGCAGATTTGGCCGAAGCCCAGGCACCTGGAAAACCTACCACCGCTACTACTACTCCAGCGCTCCAGGAGACTCTGGCTCAGTTCATGAGCATGTACATTACCTTGGCTCAGGCGGGGTTGCTTCCCCTCGCTGCAGCCATATCCCAGGCCGGGGGAGGGGCCCAGACTCCTGCAGCCCGCACTCCTGAGCAGAGAGTGCAGATGGAGCAGGTCCCAGAGGTTATTCCTTTACCGCCTGCAGCACCAGCACAGCCCGGGGATGGGTCAGCTGCTTCCGAGGACGAGCAGCATAGACTAGAGAGGTTCAAAAAATATGATCCCCCAGTGTTCAGTGGCCTAGCATCAGATGACGCCTTGGGATTTTTGGAGGAGTGTCATCGTATCCTTCATATCATGGGCATAGTGGAGTCTAGCGGGGTCTCTTTCACCACCTTTCAGCTTCGGGGAGCCGCCTATGATTGGTGGTGTACTTATGAGCTGGAAAGTCCAGTCGAGTCTGCCTCCCTGACTTGGACCCAGTTCTCTGACATTTTTATGAGAGAGTTTGTTCCCCAGAACCTCAGGGATTCATGGTGCGCGGAGTTTGAGCACTTGCGCCAGGGTACTATGACAGTTTCAGAGCATTCCATCCGTTATACCAGGTTGGCCAGGCATGCACCGGCTTTGGTTGCAACAGTTCGGGAGAGAGTCTGGAGGTTTATCGAAGGTCTTATTCCGCCCATCCGGTCCAGCATGGATCGAGAGTTAGAGATGGATATTCCTTACTAGCAGGTAGTGAGCATTGCTAGGAGGATTGAGGGTACGCTCGCTAGGGAGCGAGGGGAGAGGGAGGCCAAGAGGTCTCGAGAGTCGGGCCACTACTCTGGTGCCCGTACCCTATCAGTAGGTCGTTATGGTAGGGCTTATTTTGGTCGCCCTGTACATTTAACTTTACCAGCAGCCGGAAGTACTCCAGCTCCACCTGCACCTCAGGAGCCTTATTATGCACCTCCAGTTTCTAGTGCGCCTCCTGCGCGGTGTGCTTCCAGAGGTCAGTCCAGCAAGCCTAGCTCTCTAGTCAGTCATTGACACCACGTCTTCCCAGAGCTTGTTATAAGTGTGGTGACACCCGTCATGTGGTGAGGGATTGCCCTAGACTCCGGATGAGTGCACCTCCACAATCTGCTCAGCCACAGCGTGCTCCTCCGAGTTCTTAGGCTATGGTCCCAGCTCCCGCTGCTACCCCACCTGCCCAGCCAGCCAGGGGCAGGGGCTGGGGAGATAGAGGCCGCCCTCGAGGGAGGGGTCGGGCTAGATATTATTGTATTCTTGCTCGTACTGAGGCGGTTGCCTCTGATTCCATCATCACAGGTATTATACTGGTTTGTCACAGAGAGGCATTGGTTCTATTCGATCCAGGCTCTACTTATTCTTTTGTGTCTTCTTACTTTGCTTCGCATTTGGGTGTGCCTCGGGATTCTTTGAGTGCCCCCATTTATGTTTCTACTCCCGTGGGAGATTCTCTTGTTGTGGACCATGTTTACCGGTCATGTCTGGTTACTATTCGTGGTTTTGAGACTAGGGCGGATCTATTATTACTCGGTATGGTTGACTTTGATATTATTCTGGGCATGTACTGGTTTTTGCCCCATCATGCTATTCTTGATTGTCATGCCAAGGCTGCGACGCTGGCTATGCCAGGTATTCCACGTATTGAGTAGAGTGGTACTTTAGATCACACTCCCAGTAGAGTTATCTCTTCCTTAAAGCTCAGCGTATGGTTGAGAAGGGGTGTGCCGTGTATTTAGCTTGTGTGAGAGATTCCAGTGTTGATACCCCTTCTGTCGATTCAGTCCAAGTGGTACGGGATTTCCCCGATGTGTTTCCAGCTGATCTCCCGGGCATGCCGCCCTATAGAGATATCAATTTTGGCATTGATCTGTTGCCAGGCACTCAACCCATTTCCATTCCTCCGTATCGCATGGCTCCTCCTGAGTTGAAGGATCAATTGTAGGAATTGCTGGGTAAGGGTTTTATTCGACCCAGTATTTCACCTTGGGGTGCTCCTGTCTTGTTTGTGAAGAAGAAGGATGGTTCTATGCGTATGTGCATTGATTATTGCCAGTTGAACAAAGTTATAGTGAAGAACCGTTATCCTTTACCTCATATTTATGATCTGTTTGACCAGCTTCAAGGCGTACAGGTGTTTTCCAAGATTAATTTGCGCTCAAGATATCATCAGCTGAAGATTCGGGAGCCAGATATCCCGAAGACTGCCTTCCGGACTCGGTATGGTCATTACGAGTTCCTTGTTATGTCATTTGGGTTGACCAATGCTGCAGCAACTTTTATGCATTTGATGCACAGTGTATTGAGGCTATATCTTGACTCATTTATTATTGTTTTTACTGATGACATTCTGGTGTATTCTCGGAGTCGGGAAAATCATGAGCAGCACTTGATGATAGTGCTTTAGACTCTGAGAGAGAAGAAATTATATGCAATAGTCTCAAAATGTGAGTTCTGGTTGAGTTCCGTGGCATTCCTAGGCCACGTGGTATCGAGTGAGGGCATTCGGGTGGATCCGAGGAAGGTGGAAGCCATGCAGAGTTGGCCCAGGCCCTCCTCAGCTACAGAGATTCGCAGTTTCCTTGGCTTGGCAGGTTATTACAGTCGCTTTGTGGAGGGGTTTTCATCGATTGCGGCCCCTATGACTAGATTGACCCAAAAGGGTGCCCCATTTCAGTGGACAGAGGAGTGTGAGGCGAGCTTCCAAAAGCTCAAGATAGCCTTGACTTCAGCCCCAATCTTGATGATGCCTACCGGTTCGGGGTCTTATACTGTTTATTGTGATGCCTAACGGGTTGGACTTGGAGCGGTGTTGATGCAGGATGGTAGGGTGATTGCCTACGCATCCAGACAGTCAAAGGTACATGAAAAGAACTACCCTGTCCACGATCTTGAGTTAGCTGCTATTGTTCATGCCTTGAAGATCTGGCATCATTATTTGTACGTGGTGCCTTGTGAGATCTATACTGACCATCGGAGTTTGCAACACTTGCTTAAGCAGAAGGACCTGAATATGCGTCAGAGGAGATGGTTAGAGTTGTTAAAGGATTATGATATTACTATTCTTTATCACCCGGGCAAGGCCAATGTGGTAGCCGATGCCTTGAGTCGCCGGGCGGAGAGGTTGGGGAGTTTGGCATATTTACAAGCCTCAGAAAGACCTATGGTGATGGATGTTCGGGCCTTAGCCAGCCAGTTCGTGAGATTGGACCTTTCGGAGCCCAGTCGGGTTCTAGCCAGTATGGTTTCTCAGTCTTCCCTATTTGATCGTATCAGGGAGTGGCAGTATGATGATCCACATTTGCTTGTCCTTCAGGACATGGTCCAGCGTGGGGATGCAAGAGATGTGACCATCGGGGATGATGGGGTATTGAGGATGCAGGGCCGGATTTGTGTGCCCAATTTTGATGGTCTCCGAGAGTTGATTCTAGCAAAGGCCCATAGTTTGCGATATTCCATCCATCCGGGTGCCGCAAAGATGTATCAGGACTTGAGGCAGCACTATTGGTGGAGGTGGATAAAGAAGGATATAGTTGACTATGTGTCTAGATGCCTCAACTGCCAGCAGGTGAAGTATGAGCACCAGCGTCCGGGTGGGTTGCTTCAGCAGATAGAGATCCAGGAGTGGAAGTGGGAGCGTATCACCATGGACTTTGTATCTGGACTCCCACGGACCGTGAGGAAATTTGATTCTATTTGGGTCATTGTAGATCGGCTGACCAAGTCTGCTCATTTTATTCCTGTGTGTACCACTTATTCATCGGAGCGGTTGGCGGAGATTTATATCAGGGAGATCGTCCGTTTGCATGGTATTCCAGTTTCTATCATCTCATACAGAGGTACTCAGTTTACATCGCGGTTCTGGAGAGGCGTGCAGCAGGAGTTAGGTACTCGGGTGGAGTTGAGCACGGCATTTCACCCCCAAAGGAACGGACAATCCGAGCGCACTATTCAGATTCTGGAGGATATGCTCCGTGCGTGCGTGATTGAGTTTTGAGGGCCATGGGATCATTTCCTGCCACTGGCGGAGTTTGCTTATAACAACAGTTATTAGTCCAACATTCAGATGGCGCCGTATGAGGCTTTATATGGTAGGAGTTGTAGATCTCCGGTGGGTTGGTTTGAGGCGTGTAAGGCCAGGCTATTGGGCACAGAGATGGTCCAGGATGCAATGGAGAAGGTTAAGGTGATTCAGGATAGACTCCGTGCAGCCCAGTCAAGACAGAAGAGTTACGCGAACAAGAAGGTTCGTGATGTTGCATATATGGTTGGTGAGTGGGTTCTGCTTCGGGTCTCGCCTATGAAAGGCGTCATGAGGTTTGGAAAGAAAGGGAAGCTGAGTTCGAGAATTATTGGCCCTTTTGAGATCTTGAGGCGAGTTGGGGAGGTTGCTTATGAGCTTGCCTTACCTCCCAGCCTAGTCGGAGTTCATCCGGTATTTCATATTTCGATGCTCCGGAGATATCACGGTGATCCGTCGCACGTGTTGGATTTCAGTTCAGTCCAGTTGGACAAGGATCTATCATATGTTGAGGAGCCAGTGGCTATTTTGGACAGGCGGATCGGAAAGTTAAGTTCAAAGAACATAGTTCAGTGAAGGTGCAGTGATGGGGTCAGCCGACCGAGGAGGCGACTTGGGAGACCAAACAGGATATGCACAGCCAGTACCCTTATCTTTTTGCTACCTCATGTATGTTCTCTATGCTCGTTCGAGGACGAACGAATGTTTAAGTGTAGGAGGATGTAACGACCCGGCCGGTCATTTTTTGAATTTATGCCCCGATTCCCCATTAACTGCTTCCCCTAAGTTCTTTTCTGCTATTTTGGTTTGCCGGGATGTTCGATGTTAGAATCCTGAGTATTTTGGGACATTTAGTCCCTAAATGAGATATTAAGTATTGAAAAATGGTAATAAGAACAGTGTGAAGATGACCTCGGAATGGAAATCTGGCGGTTTCGTTAGCTCCGTAAGGTGATTTCGGGGTTGGGAGCGTGTTCGGAATGTATTTTGGAGGTTCGTAGCTCATTTAGGCTTGAAATGCCGAAGTTTCAAATTTTTGAAGTTTCCGGTCCGATAGTGAGTTTTTGATCCGAGGGTCGGATTTGAACTCCGGAAGTTGTTGTATCTCCGTCATGTCATTTGGGATGTGTGTGCAAAATTTCAGGTCATTAGGGCGAGGTTTGGTTGGGTTTTTGATCTAAAGCATATTTGGAAGAAAATTTGAAGTTCTTAGGCTTGAATCTTTGATTAATTTGGGTTTCCGGTGTTGTTTTAAGCTGTTTGAGGATTTGTACAAGTTTGAATAATGTTATGGGATATGTCCGTAGGGTTTCTTAAGGTCCCAGGGGCCTCGGATGTGCTTCGGATGCTCAATGGAGCACTTTGGAGTTTGAAAATGTTGCAGAAAATCCCTTTAGCTGTTGCAGAACCTTTCTTCATTGCGATCGCGTAGTGCAATTCTGGAGGGGAACCAAACCCTTCTATGCGATCGCATAAGCTGTCCGCGATCGCACAGTTCAGCTTCCTCCTCTTATGCGATCGTAGTACCTTGGCCGCGTTCGCATTGAACAATTTCTGGACCTTTTAATTTTCTCTTATGCGATCGCAATTCTCTATATGCATTTGCATAGACAAACTTCGGGGCCCTCAATAATTACTCTTCGCGATCACATTCCCTCTATTGCGATTACATAGAACAAAATCCCTGGGCAGTATTTAACATTTCAAAACGAGGGTTTAGCCATTTTCAACAAAACTCAAGCTATAGAGCTCAGATTTGAGAGAAATTTCGAGGGATTTTCAAGAGCACCGATTGGATTTGGGCCATTTGGAGTCGGATACTCGTGGCAAAGGCGCAGTTTCTAGTGATATTGAGCCGGTTCGAGGTAAGTGGCTTGTCTAACCTTGTGTGGGGGACCTTTTCCCTTAGGAAATAATCTTTGAATATTTGAATACCTCGTACGTGAGGTGACGAGCGCGTACTTGAGCAAATTGTGTACACCCGTTTCTACTTGATGTATTTAAATTGAGATTTCTTGTTTTACTTGTTCATCTCAGACTGTAAGTTTAAACCTGTGCTAGCTTAGAGAAGCATGTTTAGCTGACTTGCTTGCTTAATTGTTTATCTGTACTATTTATATTCTGTGAAGCATGTAGGTTAGAAATTTCTATTACTTGAACTGATTTTAGCATTTATTCTGAGACTTTGAGTTGTTGTTGTTGTGTGTTTTATTTGGACTACGGGACGACTTCCCGGGAGATCCCCCTGTACTTGATATATTCTGGATTAAGGGTGCGGGATACCAAGAGATCCCCGACATATGTATTTCTATATATTGGGATATCAAGAGATCGCCGGCTTACTTATTGAGGATACCAAGAGATCCTCGGGATACCAAGAGATCCCCAGTGTATATCATGAGGATACCAAGAGATCCTCGGGATACCAAGAGACCCCGGGTGCATATGATGAGGATACCAAGAGATCCTCAGGATACCAAGAGATCCCCGGCTATTATTCCTTGTTGAGAGCAGTATTCCTTGTATTGTTACATTTGACTTCTATTACTGTTCTTCCTTATTTATCTGGGTTATATTCTCGCTGTAGACTTTATTTAAACTGCTTCTGTTATCTTATTATTTATTTTGTTTTATCTCAATAGGGCTCTAACCTTCCTCGTCACTACCTAACTGAGGTTAGGCTTAGCACTTACTAAGTACCGCTGCGGTGTACTCATGCCCTTCCTTTGCATGTTTTTCATGTTCAGATCATCCAAGTACCTCTACTCAGGCACACTATCAGTAAGGCAGGAGGATTTCGGAGACTTTGAGGTAGATCTGCTGCGTCCGCAAACCGACGAGTCTTCCTCTTACTCTATCTTTAGTACTTAGTTTTTTCTCTTTCGGTTGTTAGATATTCTGGAGTTTTGGAGCCATGCTATATGCTTCTGTAGCCTGTGTTGTCCGTGAGTTTTCGGGTCTTTGGGAATAGTGTTAGACTTGTGTTATTGAGTTGTACATGCCGAGTGGCATCCAGTACAGTTAATTTTAGTTATTTAATCTGGTTTTCCTCTGTTTTTTGCAAATATTATTTTTTCCGCAATATTTGGCTTACCTGGTCATGGAGACTAGGTGCCATCACGACATATTCACGATCGGTAAACTAGGGTCGTGACAATTATTTGCCTTAAAAACGATTTTGGTACTATTTGGTGTTTTCACTGTTGATTTACTGAATTCTTTATTTTGTGCCATAAAATCGATCCTAATTGATTCCTGAATAATTTTTTCCCTTATTTGTGTTTGAACGACTTGTTTGCCATGCTTACTTGCTCGATTTATATACTATATAAATCCTTCCCTATTTCCCCTTTAGAAGAGACTTGGAAGTCATTATAAATTCACTAGATCTAAACTTTACTCTATTATGTCTCATTCTATATTGTTGTCTTGGCCGGCTGAAAGTCAAGGCCATTAAGTTTGTAGGTTTTGCTTCCTATTGTCGATTTAGAACACTGTGGTCTTTTGTTCTTTTCTTGCATTTCTTATTTAACTGGTGAGTTACTTAACTCTCGCAATTTCATCCTCATGTGTTCTCATATCCGAATCTGGCTTAACATGTTCCTGGTTCACTTTAAGCATCACTCTGTTGACTCTTGCATCTACTCACTCTTAATGTTACTAGTTCTAAGAATATATGTGCCTAATTAGGTAATTTGAATATCTTTAGAGCCTATTCAGTTAGTGTTGTGACTCTTGAATGCTTATGAAACATGTTTATTCACCCACCACCTTGAATCCTTACAATAGTCTTTGTTGAGACTTTCAGTATTGGTCATTATGGCCCTCAGTGTAATGGACTTTTAGACTATTACCGGACTTGTTTTGCTATCATACCTTGTTGTATCCGCATTTTCCCTACTTGTTTGATTATCTGAGTTGTGATTCATGTTAGAAATCATGTTTAGACTATGTGATTATTTGGTTGAGACCTTATGAAGCTATTTAAGTTATTTTGAGCTATGTGACTTAACTGTTGTCATACACTCAATCGTTATTCATCATTCACTTATCATATCTCAATCTCTGTTTATTATCCGTTATTGCATCACACGTTGTTGTTGCTTTCAATATGTGGTACTATTTGGGCTGAGTGATATTAGATTGTGAGCCCTTGAGACTTGAAAGGCTGATGACTGAGGTGCGCCTTAGAGTCGTGTCGAGGGTGTTATTTGGAACGGGTCACACGCTGCATTAGGCCTTATTGGCTTAATTGTTATTTGGATCAGGCTCCGCAGCATGCATATTGGTTTTATTATTATTTAGATCGGGGTATACATCGCAGCAGGCCTTATTGGCTTTTGATTAGTGCTTGGGAAGGATCCACCCCTCCAGAGCCTGACATACCGGCAGTGAGCGTAGACATATTGATATAGACACGTGCTTTGGTGGGGGGCTCTGAGCCAGGCACCCATACAGTTGTGAGTGATTGTGTGTGTGGGTGATGAAGTGGGGGCATTGAGCCAGTGTCTTGAGTGTGTTGAGAGTAAGGGTACTTGATGATATCCACAGTTATTTACTTGAGATGTATATGTGACATATCTAGACCACAATTGTAGGATTATATTGGGTTGTTGTTGTTGTTGTTGTTGTTGTATATTTGACATATATGCATAAGGATGTATTTTCCTCATTCTAGATAGTAATATGACATTTGATGACATGACATGTATATTTGACATGTAGGCATAGAGATTTACTTTACTCATGCTATTTTGTAAACAAAAAGTCTTATCTGATGTAGTGAATTGGAAACCACAGTCTTTTTTTATGAACACATGATTTATTAATTTTAGTGATAGGATTGGTATTTGACTGTTATACTTGAAAAGCATGCCTACTTTTCCGTAGTTGTAAATGAGGTGAGCATAATACTTTTTTTAGTTATTCACTTTTACTGTCTTCATTCTATTATTAGGAGTTTTTATTGGCTATTGGTGTTGGACTCTGACCTTTTACCGATCTCATCGCTAGTTTCAACCTAAAGTTAGGTTTGTTGCTTATTTAGTACATGAGATCAGTGTTGACAACTAAATTTGACCCTCCTTTTTAAAATTAGTTTACTTATACTTAATATTTTGCAATAAATATTTTGAAAGTATTTTCTATCAACAAAATACCTATTTCTAGAAATTAATTAAGTATTAGTTTTGAAATTGATCACTTATTATTAGTATTATATAATTACAAATATATTTACTATATTAAGATTATTAAAATAACTTTTATATACATCACATAGGCCTTATAATTAATTTAACGAACTACTCCTTAATTTCTAGTAAGTTAGACTACTATGTTAATAATTTGAAATTAATGCTATACTTCAAAAAATGATGTATTTATAAATAACAAATTAAAATAGTTAGTAATGTATATAATAATTATAATATTACTACATTTTAGTGAAAATTATTAAGCTTATTTAATTTAAGTATAAAAGGGATCAAAAGAGGCTAAAGGCTATAATTGTAATTCTCTATTTAAAGATCAAGTGGCTATCTTTCAAATCATTTCTAGCCCAACACCCAAGCCCAATCCAAAATTGAACCAGTCAAAACCACCCCTCTCTTTCCACTATGCCAATCGATGCCATCAAATTTGAGTCAATCACAGCATGTCACGTCGCCTTTCCCATCCCCTCACAAAAGAAATACAGCCCATCCTGACCGCTGATTCATATCATCAACGGATCAGGTTTATTCTTGTTTTTTTCATTTATTTTGAAAGCCTGTCTTGTTTTATATCAGCCGTTAGATCACAAGAATCCAACTGCCTTTAAATTTTCTCCATAAAAATCATCATAAAACCCTAACTCTCAAAATAATCAGAGTCGTTGATCAAATGATCCAACGGTTCTTGTTCCATCTCCCATTTTAAACCAGGATACACCCCCAACCCTAATCATTTCCTCCCAAGACCCGCCACCCCTCTTTCCTAAAACTCTCTCTTTTCTTTCATCCCTTCAATCTCCATCAATCATGGAACCTTTCACAAATCAGTGCATGGTAACAAAATCCCTCATTAAATCATCCTTCCATGCTTCCTTATCTGAGAATCCTACTGATATTTCCTTTCTATTCTTCAAATCTAAAATACCAGAACATGGACAGCAAAATCGAAGCGCATATTTTGTCTTTGTTCTTTCAAGTCCTAACTCAGAAAATCATTCGCTTTGTCCGTAGGATATGAGGCATGTGATCCACTTTTCATTTTTACTGATTGCATTCAAACCCCTGAAATTTGAAACCCTAGACTCAAAGGTAAAACCTCAAGTCTCCAACTTCATTTATGCTCGGTCAGATCGCAGCATGCATGAGAATATCTTGAACCCTCATTATGATTATCCAAGGTCCAGAGGTCAAATTGTCAAATTCAATGACCTCTAGACAGTGGAGCTTTGGCCGATGGTTTTGCCTTCAATGGTCAACCTTCCCCATTTAGGTAAATCTTTTCATTATTTCCCCCTTTGATTTCTTCAATTTTCCCTCGTTTGCTTGCATCATTTTAGCTTCTTCACTTGCCACTATCATTTTTAATCCTTTGAAACCCTAAGGCATTGAATGAACCATAAATAGAGCCTTTAACGCTCTCGCCTAACATACCTAACACAAACACAAAAGTAACACAAATTTCATTAAAGTGTAGGTTCCTTACTGATTTTTGATTTTTTTTTTCGTTTCTCAGTTCTTTCACTGCTCAAGCCTGAAGCTTTGGGTCATACTCAATTAAATTGAACTCCTATTTGGTCTACTATCCTAGAGAAGGTCAGTAAATTTAAATCTTATCTCTCTTTTTTCTTTTGTTTAATTAGATATGATTCGTTCTGTTATTGAATGATTGTAAGCAATGCATCAATGTCTTGGCTATCTTATATAACAGTATATAGTCATTAAATATGTAGCAAAATCATAAGTTATTGGAGGGATAGTGTTGTAATAGTGCTAATGAATATTTGGTGGCCTATCACTGTTGTTAAACCTTAAAAAAAGTCTAATAATTCTTAAGCTACCTTGGTACCTGCTATCTTCAAGCTTCTTTGATGTTTTGTTAAGCATTGCCATTCTACCTTAAGTATTATTTGTATTTGTAGTAGTCTATTTTATACTTAGACTTAAATAAATTTGAGTTTATAACAGTTATCTTGGCTTAGGGATGTTGGTTTATGATATTTAAACTTACCCTCTCCTTTATCATGATTTTCTTTGATCCTTCAGAGGTTATTAACCCTCTGATGAGCTTGTAGTTATTTGATCACACTATGTGAACATGATTTGAGCATACTAAGTTCATGTCTATCTCTGTGTACATTTTGAAGTTCATCACATGTATGAGCTAAGTCATGAGGCCTTATTCAATGTTCTAGTATCTTAAGTTGTTAAAACTAAGCTTCGTTATGTTTGAAACCCTACCCTTAACCTACTTAACAATTTTCCAAAGTAATAGCATGCGTACCTTTTTCTGGGGTCTATGTGTTGACACTGTTAGGTTAATGATGATGGTATTTTTATTTTTAAGATAATATGATTTCATGTTCCCTAAATAGTGATCATACACCCAATAGATCCTTCAGTACTTGTTTATTTGCTTTCCACAACCATTTGCATGTCCTTGTTGTTTTTAGATCTTCATTGAGCCTGCATCAACCAAGCAGATCTAACTTATGAATTTCATAAACTTTCTATTGTTAATGATAGAGTTTAACATCAGACTTTGTCAATATGAAGTTAAAAGGTCTTAGGAAGAAGTAGTCATGTCTTGAGCTTTTGAAATAAACAAAGTTGGTAGTTTAAGATTCGTTACTACTCTTTTAGAGTCCTTAATCTGGAATGTTAACTTGTGGCCATGTCCATAACCTTTATAAACCCTAACTAAGTTAGAAATTTGTATCTCTGATGATAATTTGATTGATAAACTTGTTGACATTCTTAGAAGTTCTGGATGAGGTCATAAGTTTGTGACCTTTGCTAACATCGTTGGAGCTTTAATTGTTAGTCCATAATCCTGCTAATATCCTTTAGAAGTAATGATTGGTAATGGTATTTTTGTCATCATTTTTAAATAACTCAATTATAGTTGTTAACTTGTTTCTCTATTAATACACTCAGAAGTTGTCAATAAGGAATGATAGCCTATATAATTTCTAGAAATTAAGACTTTGGTTATGAATGGAATGAATCCATACTCATGTATTGCATAGATTTCAATTAAATCATGCATCTATTTTATCCTTAAGGTGCTTAATCTCAAGTGTTTGATTTTCTAATTTTAGTATGTTAATACCACTGCCTCTATATGTGTTTGAAGCCTTGACTTTTGAACTGTTTGATATGTTCACTTAATGTTGGAGATATAGTTATGTAGATTGAATAGTTTCCTTTTGTGTTTCTTATGATGTTCTATTAAGAAAGGGCATACTATTGTGGTGTGGTATTTTGGTAATTGATTCACATTGATAAGTGCCTTATTGGAACTTAAACCTATAAAAGAAGAATGAGTCGTTAGTGTTTAGGTATATTTAGGAGTAGAGTTTGACTCTTGATTGGGCTACTCTCCTCGGCACAAGCATTACCTTGGGCCTTGAGACCATTGGGAACTTTGAAGTTTCGAAAAATTCAAAGGGGGCATTACCCTTTAGTGGGACGCTCTGCTTACCCCTTAATTCATTGACACTCATTATTCTCTTTGAGTTTAGTGTTTAATGACAATAAAAGATTTTCAATGTGGATCATTTGTTATGCTTATCTACCATATAGTGTGATCTTCCTAATGTTTAGATATTTTTGGTAACTTTTTTCTTTATTTTTGCTTGCAAGTTTTTCTTCTTTATGTATGAACTTGTATTGAGTATTATTATCTAATGACCTTCTCTTTCTTTTTTGAATGTGTATAATTGTTTAGGCCTGCTAAGTTCTTGAGGAACCCAAGCCCAAGTCTAGCATTGTTGTATTTCTGGAAATTTGAAATTCATCGTTCTCCGTTATTGCTAGTGTTGGGCATGTCTCTTTGAGGCCCAAAATCACAAGTATCTTATTGGATTTGATGCCTCACGTATGAATTAATTCATGTAGAAAGCTTAGGTAAACCTTAAAGAACAAAGGGTTAAAAGAAGTATTAGGTAGTAACAAATCCCCGTTAGCTAACTATAAGTTGTCTGTTGTAACGATCCAACCGGTCATTTTGAGCAATTGCACTTTGCTCGGTCATCTGAGGGCATGAGTAGCTCCGTATGATATATTATAACTTATATGAATTGTCGATTTTGGTTTTCAGGTTATGCGGAATCGACTTGGAAAAATGGTTTCAACTGGAAGCTTTAAATTTGAAAGGTTTGACAAAGTTTTAACTTTTTAGTATTTGACCTTGGATTGGATTTTTTATGGTTCTGTTTGCTCTGTTGGGTGATTTTGAGGAGCGCATCCGGAATAGAGCGCACCTGTGATACCGCAGGTGCGATATGTTGGCCGCAGATATAGATTTTGAGGAATAAGTGGAATCCGCACCTGCGATGATTTTTCTGCAGGTGTGTCATTGGAGAAGCGGGTATTTTGACAGTAGATGTGGTTTTGCTGGGCAGAGTGTATAAATTTAACCCATCGTTAATTTTGCTCATTTCCACCATTTTTTAAGACGGGCTTGGAGCTTTAGAGGTGATTTGTGAAGAGAGATTCAAGGGATTATTAGTGAGGTAAGTTACTTGATCCCTAATACTTGTATATGTGGTGATTTCTTGATGTTTAATAATGTAATTAGTGAAGATTAGGGGTGAAAATGAGATGTTAGGGCTTGAGATTTTGGAGAGTTTGATTGAGGATTTGAGGGGTCAAATGGAGTCAAATTTTGATAAATTTTGTATGTATGGCCTCATGAGGAAAAAGGCTTTCTAGTTTTCTGACTTTGTCGTATTTCGAGACGTAGGCCCAGGGGTCGGGTTTGAGTGGATTCCGGGACATAGGCCCGGGGGCTGGGTTTGAGTGGATTTCAAGATTTGTGTCTAATTTGATGGTGTTTCTGTGGGATTCATTCCATTAGCGCATATTGATGGTATTAATCTAGTTTGAAGAGATTCGGAGCGATTGGAGGCCGAGTCGAGGGGCAAAAACATTACGGAGTAGAAATTTGATCGACTAAGTAATGATTGTAAATCTAGTCCTGAGGGTATGAAATCCCAAATTTTGTATCGTTTTACTATTTTGAGCATGCTAGAGTGATAGGTATGTGGGTTTGCACTATTGGGAATTGTGACTTGGTCCATCCCGTAGCAACTATAAGCTGCGTATTTGTTTGAAAATATATGATAATTATGTGTTTTAGAAAGAGTTTCTATAAATTGGGTTGAATGCCACGTTTGGACCTTGTGTCAGAGCAGTTTGGACCCTTAGGGGCCTTTTTCTTACTATCCACTCACTGTTTTTGATTGAAAATCTATATTCAGTCATGTTATACTTATTAATTTCATAACTCAACCTTTATTACTTTGTCTTGATGCATATAAATGTGGTTTTGGGTTGAGTACCCTGTTTTTACCGAGGGCTTGAGTGGATTGAGAGATTTATGACTGAGTGAGGCCGAGGGCCTGATTTGTGAGGATATGTATGGGATTGGGTTGCATGCCGCAGCATGTTTTACTGATTCATGATTGAGTGAGGCCGAGGTCCTGATTGATTTATGCCACAAGGTGGCTTATTATAGCGCTTGGGCTGAAGGAGCCTCTTCGGATTCTGCACACCCCTAGTGAGTGCCGGTACCTAGTGAGTGATGTTTTGTCCGAGGGGTTGTATATGAGTGATGGTGAGGTATGCCCGAGGGGCTATATACGAGTGACTGTAGGGGTTATATATGATTGATGTTTTGCCGAGGGACTGTATATGAGTGATGTTTTGCCCGATGGGTTGTACAAGAATAATGTTTTGACTGAGGGGATATTTATGATTTTATCATTTTTACTCACTGTTGCATTGAACCTCCGTTTGAGAACTGTTGAAAATCAAATGATTTTATTGGAACCGAGCTTAAAAAAAATGAATTCAAACTCTATTTTTAAAAGCATGTTGTATTTTTACTGAGATTTCATGATATGGACTTTATATGTTTTATTGCTCGTCACTACTTTTAGCCTTTATTTACTTTGGTTACTTACTGAGTTGGTATACTCACGTTACTCCTTGCACCTTGTGTGCATATCCAGGCATTTCTAGATGCAGTAGCAAGTGTTGATTGTTCAGTTGTAGATCCATCGGAGTTAAGGAGGTAGCTGACTAGGGATCGCAACCCTTCTGTCCTCCCTCTTTATCTTCCCTTTGTCGTATTCAGTTATTTCCAAATTGTTTCAGTCTTAGTATTTTTGACAGATTGTAGTAGATGCTCATGACTAGTGATACCCCAATGTCGGTCTTTTTTTCCGCACTTTTGTTATTCAGTTTTTTTTTTCTTTATGAAGTTTTATTATTAAATAGTGTGAATTTATCTTTGAAAAGAAATATCGTATTGTTTTTGGTAAAGATTCGGCTTGCCTAGTACCATGATAGGTTCCATCACGACATGGTAGTTTGGGTCGTGAAAAGTTAGTATCAGAGCCTAGGTTACATAGATCTCACGGGTCATGAGCGGGTTTAGTAGAGTCTTGCAGATCAGTATGGAGATGTATGTGCAGAACCTTTAGGAAATTCCACACTCTTGAATTCTTATCGTGTGTCATTGATTCAGCTTGAAGCATAACTCCTAGAATTCCTTCCACGCATTCGTGTGCGCGTATGAGCGCTCAATATCAGTTGTGCATTGACGGCTTGTGATTCCCTAAACGAGGGGTGAGATATGATTTCTGTGTGGTTATGTTGGGCTAGTCTAGAGGAATTGAGGCCGGGTTTTTCTTGTAGTTTGAACATTGAGCTATTGGTTATGTGAGCATGTGCTTTTGGATTTATATATTCGGTAGTATCCCTATTAGTAGAACTGATGGCTGGATGGATACGTGATGAGTATGATGTGACTGCGAGATGCATTCGTATGATTTGAGTGTGACGAGAAGGGTCTGCTTGAGGGTAGAAAGAATTATTTGTTGCTTGATTCCATCTTGATTTGATGTATAGCCCCAAGTTATGGGTGTGCTGAAGGATCTTTTCAAGTTGTTTAGTTGGGGTGTGAAGTAGATTTCATGTTATGATATGAGTTCAGACTCAGGAAGATTAAGTGATAGTGTGATGTTTATGATGGTGGAAGGGTATAAAAAGATGTTAGTTTGAGGCGAAGCAGGTGGGTGATCTTCTATGGGGTGTCTTGAGGGCATGTGATCCCTATGCTATTTTGTAGAGAATCCTCTTTTACCAGTGAATTATATGAGTTGCAGCTTGAGTTTGGATCATGTATGAGAGTTGTCTTGACTGTTACGAGGGTGAATGCGAGATATGCAAATGTTTGAGGTATTAGACGGGTTGTGTTGCATGAGCTTATAAAGGATTTAGTTGAATCGCAGTATAGCAGTAATAGAGTATGTGTATCATGAGTTATTATGTGTTTTGATCTATGGCTTTGAGTTAAGTGGAGGAGCCTGTTATTGATCAGTTGATTGTACGGTTATGTGTTGTATTGGTTTCAGTTATAGGTATACTGGTGAATCAGTTGTGGCTTACAGGAGGTTGAGATTGAGGATGACTCGAGTAAAGGAAATTTTGGATAAGGTTTGTGTTATGCTTTATGTGTGTATGCGAATCACGAAATGACTTGAGTTATTATTGGTGAAGGTTGTAATGTGCATGGAGCAGGAATTTATTTGGTTGCATTAAGGTGGGGTTACTTCCTAGGGTGTTGGAGTGTTAATGGAGCACAGGTCATTCAGTCCGTTTGATCATTCTAATTAAAATTTGAGCAGAGTGGATGACTCTCGAGAATGGTTCTAATGGATTCAAGATTTATATGTAACAATTGTGGATCTTCAGGATGTGTATTTGGCTAGAAATTGAGATTTACATTGGAGGGTGTCAAGACTTGTGGCATTTCTATATCGGTATGGATTCTACATATCAGTATCAAGAAGGTGAAGATAATGGCTTTAGGTTTGTAGAAAATCTTTTCAGGGTAAGTATTTTGAATATGGTACTTTTGGGGATATTTATTAGAGTATTCAATGGCTTATGAGCCTTAGGGTGGTGTGGTTTTATGCTTGGTTCTCGTGTGGTGAGTCTGTGTTGAGGATTGTGGTGCTATGGTGACAAGAAGTATCAATTTGAAGGTAATTCAGAAGGAGCTCGAATAGATAGGACAACTTGGTAGTAGGTTGGATCGACATGTTAACGGGTATGATTAGTTCTTTGGGTGTTTTTGAGGTAATGAGTTTCTATAGGTATTTCATGGCAAAACTCTTGGGTTTTGGTGACCTGCATAGCTTGGTTGATGTTGACACCCAATTTTTCCCCATATATATTTTTAGCATGCAAAATAACATTAAAATAGAATATATATATATATATATATATATATATATATATATATATAAGCATATACAAGTGTTTTATTATTTCTGCATGCTTTTTAAAGGTTTTTTAATCAATTTATTTTCCTTTTCTATCCATAAAATCTCAATCATTATGTCCAAATTTTTTTTGATGACTCATTTATTGATATTTACATTTATGCTAAAATATAACTAAGGTAATTTTTGCATATTTTTATAATTTTATTTAGTATTTTTTAAAGCTAACGGCAAATAATTGCAATATTAGTCATTTTTAGGTTTAAATTTGTCCCATGTTTATCAAATGGAATCCTATATTTTTAAATGGTTAATTATACATTATAAATTATTTTAATACTTTCAATTTATTTCTAGAAATTAATTAACTATTTTTATAATTTTAAAAAAGTGAAAAATGGCTATTTAAATGATAGCCCAATTTCATTTCAATTATAGACAATTTGACCCTAATTTGAACCCAATTTTTCTAGCCCAATTCCCACTCAAACCTGAACCCCTAACAGAATTTACACGACCCAACCCGGTCTCCCACCTAACCCCTCTAATCGTGGCCGTTGATCATTTAGATCAATGGCCACCATTCCCCCTTTCCTTTTTTAACCCAAACGACCCCTAAACATATCTCATTTCTCACCTACCGCTGCCCTTGAATCCCCCCTCTCTCTCAACTTTCTCTGAAACTCTCATGAACCCTAGCCGACGCCCTCTCACCCCACACTAATACCTACCTAATCTATGGCCTTCCGTGGTCATTTGAGGCATATAACAGCCTTTCATGGCTCCTATGTCTTTGGTTCTATGGTTTCATGACCAGACCTCGAAGGATTTTGGCCCAGTCCTTGCTCGACTATTGTTCATGGCCTTTCTTCGGCCATCCACAACCTTTTCCGGCCATCCATGGCCTTTCAAGGCAGGTCCTTGACCTTTTCTGGTTAGATCGTTAACTTTCGAGATCTTTCTCATTTCTTTTGGGTTTTCTAAAACCCTAATCTCTAAGACCTTTCGATTTCTTTCAGATCTACTTTAGAAATGTACTTTCTATGAGTGTTTTAAGTGTTCTCTCGAAAGTTTTTCAACTTTCTTTCAAAACGACCCTTCATATTCTCCGATTAGGGTTTTCCTTTTATGTTTTTCTTTTCAAATATCTCTGATTTTAATGTGTTTGTGATCTTGCTAAGTTTTGCTCATGTCGTTATTCTATCTATTTCAGCATGTTAAAACTTTAATTCCTTTTTGTATTCTCATTAGAGTTCTGAAACTGTTTGTTAGATGTGTACTTGTTTGATTAAGTTCCTCGTTCTTATTTGACTTATTTGTTTTATCATCTTTTAAACTCGATTATTGTTGAAAAATCCTAGGTCTTCTTGGCCTGAAACTATTTGTTTGAGTATGCACTTGATTCGATTAAAGTTCTTTTTTCTGACTCTCTCTTCTTTATGTGACTCATCTGATTTTGAGCTTTACTATCTTTCTAGCTCAACTTTTGTTGAAACCCTAACTTCTCAAAGGGTTTCCTCACCTGCTACTATGAGACCTTTACATGTTTCTAATTTCCTTTGCCTGATACTCTATTTTCATCACTGTTGATTTAATGTGACTTGGCCTACTTGATTACTATGCCTTGAATGTTTGCTTTGCTACTGAACCCTAGCTTATCTCTGCCACTACTGCATGTTTGTGATTATCTCGTTTGCCAATGTGTTTGGCCTCGCATGTCTGATGGCCCTGTTCACTCTATTTATATACTGAGGTGCAGAAGTATGTTTCTTCCTTGATTGATCTTGATCTTGTGACTGATTTCAAAAGCTTTTCTTATGTGAGCCCTGATTTCACTCGCCTGATTAAAACTAATTGATTCTTTTCCCTTTACTGTGATGTTTTACCTTGCTGATTTTTTCCCCAAAATAAGCATATCTTCGTACTCAGGCTTGATTGTTCATTGCATGCTTTTACTGCCCTTTATATGGCAATAATAAATCTATTCCCAAACTGATTTCTTTCCTTATTTGAACATGTTACTACCCTTTAAACAGTGATTCCTTAATTAAAGGGAATCACTTGTGCAATTGATTCTGACTGGTGATTATCTCTATATTTGTGTTAAGACTTTACTTATTACCTTATTCCTCACCTATTTTCAAAACTATAAATACCCACCTTTTTTTCTTTCAAAGACACGAACGAACTATCTAAGTTCAGAAAACACACTTCACTAAAACTCTCTTTTTTCTTTGTTACTACTTCTGCTGCTGCTTTGTCTAGCCGGCTGAAAGCCATGGCTAGGCTGTGGATATTTGCTCGGTTTTCTTTCTGTACTTTGCTTCTCACTGGTATGTCCTAGTTAATTTTTTTAAGCATCAACAACAACATGTTTCTGTAATTGTTCCAACTTCCCTCATGCTTGTCCAGTTCTGCTTATGTTCTGCAATCAAGTTACATTATTATCATGTGGCAATGTGTTCCTTTCCCCTTTTAAGTTAATGCTCTCCTATGTGTATGAATCCCAAACCCCACATCCCTCTTTATGTTTGCATTCTCTAGCTGGTTTGTAAGCATGCCAGCATCCTCTGTTGCTGTGCATGTCTAAACCTGACCTCTTCTAGGGTCATATGCTTCATGCAATGTATTCCCAAAACCCCCTGACCCCTTTGTGAAAATGCTAACTCTGTGTAATTTAAATTTTACTACTACTGTTTTCAAACCTTATCACTTACTATCTCCCAGTCCAGTTTTGAAATCTCTATGTTCTGCACTTTCACTATATTCCTAGAACCTAATTTCTGCCCCTCTATGAGCCTTGCCTTGGGACCCTTGAGCTCCCTCTAAACTTGGACACATAAGGGTTGGCCCTTCTACACTGCACTCATTCTCTATCTGGTTATGCAATCCTGGATGTAAGCACTGCCCGGGGTCCCTTGAGACCCTTAGGGAACTTTGACATGCCTATGTATGAGAAAGGCTTTGAAACAAGTTGGATTTGAGTTGTTGTTTTTTTCATAACTGAGAGAGGAAGTAAGAATCAGGCTTCTTTTGGGTTGTAACTTCTTGTTTTACACTTCTCTTATAATTCAGCATTTGGTCAGTAATAATTTGTAAACAAATATTGGGGTTGGCTAATGAAAGGGGATGGGTAATTATGTATGTTTTAGCTATTAGGAGGGTAGAGATCCTACCTACAGGATCTATTTAAAAGTTCTGCATGTTTAATTCTACACTCAGATATCCTGCCTATAGGATCTATTTTAAAGTTCTGTATGTTTAATTCTACACTTAGATATCCAGCCTGTAGGATCTATAAATAACAAAACTTAAGCACGGTACTGATGTCGGTTTCGGTACTAGGAAGAAGGGTGAATAGTAAATCTGTTACTATTCACGAGCCATAACTCCGGAATCCGGTAAGGTAAGATCACAATATTGGTCTCAAAAGAGCCCCCTTCTCTTAGAGAAAAATCCCCGATTGGTTTCATCCTCAAAACCATAACAAATTTGTCCAGATCTTAAATTTTAATTCGCGATCTACTGTAGCAAGCAGAATTTTTTCCAGAAATTTGTGCGCTACTGGATTTATTTGGATTTATTCTGTTTCTTTTACATTAATGGAGTTTTGAAGCTGTCCATGGCTACAACATCCTCTCCGCATCTTTTGGTTGTGGGAGAGAGGAACTCAACATATGCATCACTACTGGAAAACAAACAATCTGGACAAGTTCCAGCAAAAAATGAGCTTAAACAGGTGGAGTTTGTCCATCGTGAAGCTACGATCAAATTTACAATAGAGGAAGTACATCAATATGCTAAGGAGGAAGGGTTACATCAAGCTTTGGTGATTAAATTCTCACAAGATCAATATGATATGCAAGATACTCGAAAGATGCTGCCTAAACAATTTGGAACTCAAGGTCGTTGCCTCGTCGGATGGCTTGCAAGAAGACGTGTTTTGATCAGGTTTGATAGACATGACGATTATGTTCTTGCTGCTATAAAATTTGTTAATTACTTAGCAGTTAATGGACAAGAATTACAGATGCGAATTTTTCCATGGACTATTACTTTCAATCCTAAAGAGGAGACCTCCAAAGCTTTTGTATGGATATCGTTTCCTAACTTGCCTCCTATGTTATTTGAAAAACAATCCTTGATTTCTATAGCTTCAGCAGCAGGTAAACCATTGGCAATAGATAAAGCAACACAAGAGAAGTCACGACCAAGCACAGCTAGGGTCAAGGTCGAGCTTGATCTTCTAGGTAAACTGCCGCAGATTTTGAGGATCAAATTTGTGGATGAAAAATCTGGTATGGTGATCGAGCATCTTCAAAAATTTGTTTATGATAATCTGCCCCTGTATTGCACTTGTTGCAAGAGTCAAGGTCATAATGTAAATACATGTCGTTCGATCTCGACAAATAATCGGGATAGTGGATTGAATGGGGATATTGAGGAAGCTGATGATCCCACGATTGTGGAAAAATTTCAAGGAGATTTGAGACAGATGCTTAATGAAAAGAGATGACTACATGGTATAGTTGAGGCAGCAAGAACAAAAGGATCAAAAGCAGTTTTAGCTGATGTTAATATCCACGATGATCTCAACAAGCCAGGTAACTCAAAGAATTTGGCTATTATCCATGTTGATCGTGCCTTAGCTAGGATGTCTCAAGCTATGGTTGATGAAGCAAGAAATAGGGTGTCAAAAAATCGAGGGATTGTTAGTGATATAGCAACAGTAGCAGGAGGTATTGATGCATTGGAGTGTAAAGAGATTGCAGCAACAGGTCCTGATTTTGATTGAGGTTCAATTGATGTTCATGAGGGTCCACATACTTGGCCAAAATATGCTGAAGCTGGAAATCAATTACCTAAAGGACATGAGGAAATATTTGCACAAAAACTGACAGAACAAGCTACTTCTGTCTCGAATTTGGATGTTACAGTTGCATTGAATACAAATTGTGATCGAGCTAATGCAGTTGAAAAACCAACAGTTACATTGATTAATGGTGATATTTTAGAACCTAGTGCTCAAGCTGTGCAACATTCGATGGGAGCAGTCTGGTCAGTAGTAAATCGAGCAACCAATGCCAAGAAAAATGCAGCAGATGTATTAGTAGGACATATTGAGAAATCTAGAATTAAAGCATCTAATGTATGCTCAAAGTTGGAAGTTACTGATACATTGAATGCAAAGTGGGATCGACATGTTGTTGGGGCTCATAAATCTAATGAGGCACTTGTTGATTTAATTGAAAAATCAGTAGGTGACATGCACATGCCAAATGATAGGACTGGGCAACAGGAAAGGACAAGAACTTCTCAACTTACTAATATGCAACAGGAATTTTTGAATCAAGAAAATATTGGTAATAGTTAACTAAAGGTACCAGGGCCAGGACATATTGGTGTAGGTGCAAATGTGGAGTCTACTACTGCAATGAAAATAGCTGATCGAGTTGCTATAATTGTTGAGTCAGTTGAGAAATCAGCTGGTGGTGTAAATGGAGATGGAAGTTTAGCTGAATGGCATGGGAAATCAGCTGCTGGTGGTGAACGACAAGAAGGTCAACGTACAACTGACCGACATGATGGGCAATGTCTAGAAATTCCAGGTACATCAGATGGAAATCATAAACTGGCTAGTCGAGCTACAGTAGTGAATGGAGCAGCAAATTTTGGTTCAACAATTGTGCAAGCTGCTGGTGTTGGACCAGATATTGCAGGTTCTCCACAAATTCTCAAAGTAGTTGGGCTAAATTATCAAGAAACAAACAACACAAATCCAGTAGGTGCAGATGTACCAGCTACAGATGCTCCAGCTACAGTGTCAGCACATCTGGAAGTTGCCCAATTGAGTGATCGAGCTGCAGTTGAAAAACAAGTCAATGATATGCAAAATGAATAAAAAGAACTAGAAATTTTTTACGATTTGGTTATTGCAGCAGCTGGGGATGCTAAAGGGTCAGGCTCGGGGCAACATTTGGATAAAATTAGGCATCAAACAGTGAATGCAAATGCTAGGCAGGCTATTTTTGCATCAAAAGCTAAGGCAGCTGGTGAAAAACTTGTTGGTCGAGTCCCAATTTCATCAGAAGTTGAGACAACAGAAAAAACACGAAAAACCAGTCATCCAAAAACATCATATAGTATAAAACAAAAGCAGAAATCAGAATTTGCAGTTGCTCCAGTAAGTGGCCCAAAAGTAATGTTTCTTGTGGACGACCCAAAGGGTATGGAAGTGACATGACCATTTGCAGCAGAGGAGGATGTTGATTTGAGGGTGAATATCAATGAAATCTTAGGTCGACAATAGGAGCAAGCTTTTGATCAAACATTGCCAAAACCATGGGCAGATCGAGCTGAGTATGAAGAAGAGGAGAATTGGGATACTTGTGCGGATAATGACATAGATTCAACAACAATGTCAAAACCTGATAGAGCAGCTACTCCCAAGAGCAAACTAAACGGTAATGCTTCATTTTTTATGCCCAGAAATTTGCCAACAAGAAGCTCAAGGCAAGCTACAGCATCAAATACCAAACAGAAGAAGCTAAATAATCCATCTTCTACACCAACATTTGGTGGTACAGCAGCAGCAAAAGAACAAAATGGCAGCAATAAATGGGCATTATTGCTGAATCAGTGCAGTAGCAGAAGGATGAAAATAGGCTGCAGTTAGTACCAGATGGTGTCATAGTACCAACATCTAGACAGAATCAAATTGTTACAACCATTCAAGGTATGTCAGACGATGAGAAAATGTACTTGGAATCAATGCTGAGTGCCCATGCTCCAACATCTGTGAATTTGGTGAGAGAATTAAATTTAGCAAGAGAGGATGATTTATCACCTTCACATTGGACCAAATCACAACATTGGTATTATAGATAAAAGTGGGGACCGCAAGGTGAGTGACGAAGTAATTGCTAGACGACATCCAATGAGAGTAGGCTGCCCCAACTATTACTACGAGGTCCAACCGTTCAAAAAGGAAATGATGATTTTTTAATACATTTTACACAAGGTTGATGAAAATGACAAAGAATTACAAATTCAAGATTTTACAAGTTTGGAAAAGAAGGGACAACAATCAAATTGGTACTACATTTTATTCTACCACTTTCTTAGTATTCTCATCTGTAATATCATCACAGAGTATGTTATAAACTTCGTGATGATCATAGAATAATTGGTCCTTTCAAGTTCATATTTTTACATGCTTGTTAGTAGGCGAGGTTTGCAAGCCTCAATAGGATTAGTAAGTTAAGGTTTAGACCGGTTTGTGTTATATGGGTAACAATACTGGTGCTATTGTCCCCCTTATTTCTACTTTTCCTAATTGTTGTATTTTTTTTCCTTTTATTGATAAAATAACTAGCCTTAGGGTCTTGCCTAGCGGATTGACCAAAAAAAAGCCTATAGGATCTATTTAATAAAGTTCTGCATGTTTTAATTCTACACTTAGATATCCTGCCTATAGGATATAATAGTTATAACCAGATATCATATTACCAGGTTAAAATCATATTCAAAATTAGATATCATGCCCATAAGGTTAATATCAATATTTTATAGAAATCATGTCTACAGGAATTTCGTTGTGATCAAATAAATCCTGCTTACTCCACTTCATTAGATACCATGCCTATAGGACTCAAATCAGCCTTCAATATTAGATACCATATTTGTAGGGATTAAAATCAGCAACAATAGAGATTATGTCCATAAAAACTGAAATCAGTTTAGTTCGACTTGTACTGCTAGTTTAAACAACTTATTCCTTTCGTTAATGCGGTTTAGAAAACATGCCTATAGGATCCAATTTGCTCGTTTAAAATTATCACTGCTTTGCCATTTTTGAATCTGTAATAGATATCATGCTTATAGGGTATCATCAATACGCACTCAGGCAAGTCTTAGGTAATAACGATAAAATTGAATCCGCCTTTGTTTAATTAGTAACTGCTACAACCAGCAGGCAGGCCTGATTCAGGCTTCTTATCTGAATTATGTAATAAATTGGTCAACTTCAACAACTAAAATTCCCCTTTCTTAGTACTTTAAATTCTGACCCTAAATGTGTTTAAGTCATGCTATTTATGTGATTTACTTGTGGAGGTATATATGAGCCTCTTACTTTTATGCAGTCCTATGCATTTTGAATGTCGCCTTAGTCTTTTTACCTTTAAAAACCAATAGTCAGCCTAAAATCCTCCCTCTTATAGGAATAGCATTCCTAAATTCCTCTGGGACTGATAGGAATGGGACGAATAATAGCATGCAATAGAGGTCAAGATCAATCCGCGCTTTAATACCTTAACGGGGTGGGAAGGGTAGATATGGATATGATGACCAGTGCGATAATACCACGTGTAGCCCCTCTTTGAGGAGTGATTACTTGGTATTGCATTGATGTGATCCATATTACAAATAAACCTAGGACCCATTTATATTCAATAGCATGCTTAGTTATAACTCTTTCAAAACTCTACTTTATTTTATTATTTCCAAAACCTTTGTGTATTTAAAATCCCCTCTTATTTGAGCCTTGTTTGTTTACTTGTTAATTGCACAAATTCACAAAGAACCATCTGGTCGGGAACCACACTAGTGGATCCTGAGGGGTGCCTAACACCTTCCCCTTGGGATAATTTAAAGCCCTTACCCTATCTCAGGTTATCAAAAAATGTAGTTATAGTTGAACCTTATAGGTGTCCTAACGCACCTTAAAATCGTTAGGTGGCGAATCTTCAAAATTGCAAACCCCTTTCCTAAAAGGAAAGAGTTATCTCAACCGAATGTCATAAACCCGATTTCGCGATCAAAAAGGGGCGTGACAGCATGGAGACTCTGGTGGGGATTTTTTAGTCCTTTACCATTTTAGATTGTTCTTGTTTTCTTTTCTTTATTTCTTTAAATTATGTAACTGTTGTATTTATCATTTTCTTAATGTGCAAATACATGCCAACATGCTTTTAATTATTGCATAATCATGCTCAACATCATACTCCACTCGTGCCAAAACAAATACTATAGCAACGTTTATAATGAGTGGTTGCGCTCTTCCTATAACATTACCCCCTAAATTCGGAAAGGCATATTTGCAGTAAAATTAGTCGATCAGTGGTGCAGCCGACAGTTCCGAGCCTTCCACCTTGAGTTGTCCTCTCAAGGGTACCTTTCTAGAACCCCATAGAAACCTTACTCTGTTTAAATTGTGCATGCATCATGGTCAAACCTAGACGGGTCAATTATGTTGTCCACATAATGATCCTTTAAGATAGTCTTGTACACAGTCCACTGGGTTTTCCATAACCCAAATAGACATCATCACATTCTGTGCATTTATTTGGAGAACTAAATGCTTCATAGTGATCATAAATGTATAAATAGTCGAGTCTGGTAGGGGGTAAGGCCTATCCCTTTTGTTTTGCAGAAAATGAGGCATGAGGCCCCCAGCTTCGGAATGGTTAACATACCCCCACTCTTGCTAGACTGGTGGAGGAATCTTCCATCGGATGACCAAATCAATGAATGGAAAGAAAAGGCCGTCAAGAGAAAAGCTAGATTATCTGGAATACAGCCTGTTAGAATTGGAGGGAAAAGTGAGGAAAAGAGTCAACGACTGCCAGAGCACTGAGGGAAACGAAGAAGGACATCTGGCGGAGGCGTTCTTTCTAATGAACATGCGCGAGTTGGAGGATTTGATCAACGAGAACATTCGACATGAGGAAGGCCCTCCTGAGACCAAATAGATTTAGGCTTATTTGTTTTCTAAATGTAATAAGGCCAAGTGCTAATAGTAACTCATTTCTTATCATTATTTCAGTATCATTTTGGGGATTCGTCTGTTCTTACATTATGAAATAAAGCATTTAGCATTAAAAGTTCTCCAAGTCTATCTATCGCTAGGCCTACCTCAGGCACAATGAGGTTCCCAATTTATGGCACAATTTACATTCATGCACTACGTGTTTAAATATTGCAACACTTTTTATGATCCTCTCTAACTTGTTTACCTTTTTGTCTTCTTTTTGTTTGTTATTCCCCATCCCAAAGGTTAGTTCGTTCACTCTGGAAACATCATCTTATTCCACGCCTCCACCCACTCCTCTTCTTAGTCCTGTTAAGAACAAGAACAAAGGCAAAATGGAACATTTGAACATCAGAAAGGAGAACACAACAGCAGAGGCCACTGATGGCCATGGTATTCGGGTTCCCAATAAAAATGTTTCACAACTTGAGCAGAAATTGTTGAAGTTTCAAGAAGAACTTGATCAGGTTCGGAATCTGGCCAACCTATCCTTCTCCCTCAGCACCCCAAACACCATCTTCCCTAATGGTCAAAACCCCTACCTCCACAAAAGCAACCGAATCATCCCATCTCTCCAACAAAGAACAACTACAACACTTGCCACACTCCAAACAACAATTCTTTACCCATCTCCTAACCACAAAATTCCGCAAATGACCATTTCCACACCCATACACCAAGCCACCACAACAACCCCATCTACGTGGAGACCATGCCACTCTCCGCCCAACTTATATCTTGTACCCCTGAGTCCAATGAAAAGGATCTACTCATCAGAAACTTGGTTGAAGAGCTTAAGAAACTAACCAGCTGAATCCAAGGCATGAAAGGAAGTAAAGGGATCGAAGGGTTGAACTATGAAGATCTCTGCATACAACCAGATGTCGAACTACCAGAGGGGTACAAAACTCCCAAGTTCGAGATGTTTGATGGTACAGGTGATCCAAGGGTCCATCTAAGAACATACTATGACAAGCTGGTCGAGGTAAGAAAGGACGAAAGGATCCGCATGAAGCTATTCATGAGAAGTCTGAAAGGAGATGCACTATCTTGGTACATCTGCCAAGATCCTAAGAAATGGTCGAGCTGAGTAGGTATGGCATCTGATTTCATGGACAGGTTCAGGTTTAACACAGAGAACGCACCAGACATGTTTTATATCCAGAATCTAAAGAAGAAGCCCATAGAGACATTTCGCGAGTATGCTACTCGCTGGTGGTCTAAAGCTGCTAAGGTTAGACCCGCCTTAGAAGAAGAACAAATGAACAAGTTCTTCGTCCGAGCTCGTGACCCGCAATACTGTGAATGATTGATGGTAATTGAAAATCATAAGTTTTCTGACATTATCAAGCTGGGGGAACGAACTGGAGAAGGTATTAAGAGTGTTATGGTTACAAACTTTGAGGCCTTTCAAGCTACAAATAAGGACTTACAGTCGGGTGGTGTGTCTAAGAAGAGGGATTTAGGGGCCGTGATGGTTGTACAAAGGACCAAGTTGCCTCTTAAATACAAAACCTACCCAATACCTCCACTCACATGTCAGCGAACTCCAAATTACCAAGCACCCTCCTACCAAGCTCCACCATCAACTTATCAGTCACCTCCACCTCCCACATATCAGCCTACCTCGCCCGGATACTCCCAGCCCGTCTACCAAACTTACAATACCCAACCACCTCATTATCAATCACCCCCCGCACTCCAAAATTTCCCTAGGCCTCGAACTAATTTTGATCGGAGGCATCCAAAATAATACATAGCCATCATTGAACCCATTGATCAATTATATGAGAGACCCAAAGCCGTCGGTTATGTCACTCATCCCTGCTACAACCCCTGAGAATCCTTCTTAGTGGGTTAACCCAAACAAGTCTTGTGCATACCACTCCGGCATGAAAGGACACACCATCGATGAGTGCCGCTCATTAAAAGACAAAATATAGTCCCTGATTGATAACAAAGTCATCGTAGCAAAGGAAGCCGCTCCGAACGTTCGCAACAACCCTCTACCAGACCACAAAGGCGAGGGTATTCACATGATTAAAGTAGATGATGATTGGGATCCCGAGGGATCCATCAGGTTGATCGCAGAAGACAATGATCCAAAGAAGCCAGCAGTCACTCTCAACCCCATCATAGTCCAGATCCAACCGTCTGAGGTCACTGAGGTAGATGTATCTATCTCTCTTGAGTTTGAAGCAGCGCCATCAACAAAGGCACCAACACCATTTCGGGTTATAGTTTTGCCACCCAAAGAACATGTCCCATTCGAAGTAAAGGTGGCTGGACCGATTCTAGTGGCAATTTCCATCATGCCATCATTCCATACAAAAGTTATACCTTGGGATTATACAGCCGAGGCTTGGAGGAAAGGCAAAGTCAGGTTTGAAGAGATTGTTGCAGCGCGGGGTATGACAAGAACTGGGAGAGTCTATACCCCAAAACACCTAGCTGAGTCAAGTAAGCAGGCCTCCAACTGACCACTCATCATTGAGACGGGTCCAGACGATCTTTGGAGGAAAATACAAGCCAAGGAGTATTCGATCATCGACCAGCTAAACAAAACACCAGCATAGATATCCATCCTCTCATTGCTACAGAATTCCAAGACACACAAAAAAGCTCTGTTAAAGGTACTAAGTGAAGCGTACGTGCCAAGTAACATCACTGGAGGGGAAATGGCTAATATGGTGGAACAACTATTAGAAAGCCATAAAATCACCTTCTATGAGGATGAGCTACCACCTGAAGGGTTAGGTCACAATAAAGCCTTGCATATCACCGTACAACGCGAAGACTACTATATCACTAGGATCCTGATCGATGGGGGTTCCAGCCTTAACATATGTCCATTGATAACACTCAAGAAGTACGGTAAAGGGCTGCATGAGAGAAAAAAAGGAGTAATCAATGTGAAAGCTTTTGATGGGTCTCAAAGGTCCACCATCGGTGAGATTAGCTTGTGTCTGCCTGGTTCGAGGTCGACTTTAAAGTGATAGATGTGCCAGCGTCCTACAACTTGCTGCTAGGACAACCCTGGATTCATATTGCTGGGGCTGTAGCTTCAACACTGCATCAGGCGGTAAAATTTGAATGGAATCACCAGGAAGTGATAATTCACGGCGATGGTAGCAACCTTATATACAATTGCCAGACCATTCCGGCAATCAGAGGAAGAAGAAAGCTAGGCGGAGAAACCGACCACCACATCGAGTGGGTCAATACCATCGACAAAGACAAATGGTGGGATAACAAGATATAGAGCATATTGAATTGGAGTGGGTACGAACCTGGTAAAGGACTCGGCAAGAAACTCCAAGGGATCTCTAAACCTATAAAACTCAAGAAACATGGCACTACTTTCGGTCTGGGATATGAATACAATTGGGAGGAGTTCATTAGTTGGATGCCACCATGGCGCGGTCCTTACTACCCATTAGAGAAACCGATACCACACCTAGAGCAGACTTTCAAACAGGCTGACATCATCTATGGTATAGACAAAGAAGAAGCACTCGCGGCAGTGAGAAACTTGTTTCTAGAGGATAATGATATGGATTGTTGTGTTATTCTCGAGGAGGAGGGGGAGGAATTTCCTTCCATACAGGTTGTGAGTAAAGGGGCATAACTGAATAATTGGACCATCAGAACCACCAGAGCCCGAAGAGCCTCGGGGTAGCAAGGCTAAAACAAGCACTATTCCTTGTTTATTTACTGAATGATTTTCTTTTCGCATCTTTCAATTTCCGCAATAAGATCTTTAATGTTCGAAACAATTATTCAATTTATCAAAAGCGTGTTTGATTTTTCTAGTGAATTAATATTTATTTATATCATTTTTCTCCTTACTTTACCCATACAGCATTACAATTACTTATCTTGATGAACCAATGACTGTGACATGCAATGAGACAACACAACAAATAGACATCGATTCAGAAGAAGATGACATACCTGAGAAGATTATCAAAGAAGTCGAGAACTTTGAGAACAGACCTAAGTCCAACATGGACGAAACAGAAATTGTTAACTTGGGAGATGAAGAAAACATCAAGGAAACACGAATCAGCGTTCACTTATCGCCATCAAAAAAGAAAGAATACACAGAATTTCTAAAGGAATATAAGGTTATATTCTCCTGGTCGTATGATGACATGACTGGTCTGAGTATGTCTATTGTGTCCTATAAATTACCAACCGATCCAACATGTCCGCCAGTAAAGCAAAAGCTCAGAAAGTTCAAGCTTGATATGAGTTTGAAAATCAAGGAAGAAGTCACTAAGCAAGTCAAAGCTAAGGTTCTCAGGGTAATGGAATACCCGGCATGGTTAGCCAACATCGTGCCAGTGCCAAAGAAGGATGGGAAGGTCAGAGTCTGTGTCGACTACCGGGATCTCAACTGGGCCAGTCCAAAAGACGACTTCCCTTTGCCGAATATACACATCCTAATTGACAATTGTGCCAAGTATGAGTTGCAATCATTTGTAGATTATTTTGCTGGTTATCATCAAATCTGGATGGATGAGGAAGGCACTGAGAAAACAACTTTCGTTAAGCTTGGGGAATGTACATCATTGGACCAATCAAGCATGCCGCTTCCAACAGACACAGGTTTATCCTAGTGGCAATTGACTATTTCACCAAGTGGGTTGAAGTAGCATCTTACAAGGCAGTAACTAAGAAAGTCGTGGCAGACTTTGTCCTCGACCGCGTTGTCTGTTGATTCGGTGTGCCAGAGTTAATCATTATCGATAATGGCTCCAATCTCAACAACGACTTGATGAAAGCCATGTGTGAGACTTTCAAGATCAGACACACAAATTCCACAGCCTACAGGCCTCAAATGAATGGAGTTATGGAAGCCGCCAACAAGAATATCAAAAAGATATTGAGAAAAACGATAAAGAATCATAAATAGTGGCATGAGAAGTTATCATTTGCTCTATTGGGGTATCGCACCATAGTCCGCACATCAACCGGGGCAACCCCCTATATGTTGGTTTATGGTACAGATGCCATCATCCCTGTCAAAGTAGAAATTCATTCCCTAAGGATCATAAAGGAAGTTGAGCTCAACGACGCAGAGTGGGTGAAGAGTCGTTACGAGCAACTAGCTCTTATAGACAGAAAGAGGATGAACGCAGTTTGTCATGTTCAGCTCTATTAGAACAGAATGTCTAGATCCTTCAACAAAAGAGTCAAGCCAAGACAGGTCACACCAGGGCAGCTGGTGTTGAAGAAAAATTTTCTACATCAAGATGAATCCAAAGGGAAGTTCTTTGCCAACTTGCAGGGTCCATACATGGTTCACCGAGTTTTGATAGGAGAAGCCCTCATACTTGCAGAAATGGACGGAGAAGTCTAGCCAAAGCCCATTAATTCAGATGCAGTCAAGCGTTACTATGTGTAATCATTATGTTTTCCCTATGTGATGTAAATTGAACTACGCCTGACCTAATTCCCATTTAATAGGGGATACGTAGGCAGCCTTATGGGTTCGGTCACAATTCAATAAGATTTTCGTTCCCCCCC
>MU741857.1:56916-71814 GCA_026770625.1 Nicotiana glauca
CCCCCTCAAAATTGAAAACTAGGTAGAATTTTGAGGAGGATCCTCAAAATTCCGAAGTAATTTCAAATGATCACCGTACGAGCTACAGTTAGAAGCATCAACCCATCAAACTGGGGCAGAATTTTGAGGAGGAACCTCAAAATTTCGTAGCAAGAGATGTTGCAATGTCCTGAATTGCGTCACAGTCGGCGATTCATCTAAAAATAGCTATTTTTTATTATACATTTATGTCACACTTTTACTAAATCATGCATGTATACAATTAAAAATGCTTTGTTTAGCAATGCTACCCCGATGATACAAATGGTATTGCCAGATGAAAGGCTGAACGAGTCAAGAAAAGCCCGCGGGGATACGGACTAACCTTCCCCTTTACAAAACTCATGATTTTTCTTTGGATGCAGGCACAAGGATTTCGAAATCATTGAAACATATTGCACACTCATGAAACAAACATCGTTTAAGAATACAATTCTCCGAACCATTGCACTTACCAACGTTTGCTATCAGCACGCGCCCGTAAGGTCCCGTAACTCACAATGCTCCCAGTAATCACCACGCCACAATCTGCTATCAACTAAGAAACTCTACTGTCATTTGCTATTTTAGTTTTTCTCTTTCATAAGGCTACCATTCTGCCTTCCAATTTGCATAAAGCTACCATTCTGCCTTCTGAGGTTAAGCTCTACCTCTATCCGCATTTGCATCGCATAAGGCTACTATTCTGCCTTCCAACGCAATAAGGCTACCATTCTGCCTTCCTACTTGCATAATGCTACCATTCTGCCTTCCAACTTGCATAAAGCTAACGTTTTGCCTTCCAACTTGCATAAGGCTACCATTTTGGTTTTCAACTTGCATAAGGCTACTGTTCTTCCTTCCAACTTGCATTTCTGCCTTCCAAAAGGCTACCATTCTGCCTTTCGGGGTTCAGCTCTACCTCTATCTGTATCTGCATTGCATAAGGATACTATTCTGCCTTCCGAGACTAAGCGCTATCTTTATCCACATTGCACGGCGGAAAGATTGCCACATTGCACGGCTGAAAGATCGCCACATGTTGCTGTATCCTTCATGGGCTAAAGTATCTCCAACTTATCCAAAAGCATCATCGTTCGGAGGCACCATCCTCATAGCCCGAGAACACCATGTCATGGCCTGAGGACCCCTTTCAATCGTTTTTCATATCATTATTCAAAGACGTCATGGTTCGAAGGCACTATTCTCATAGCCCGAGAGAATCATTTCATGGCCTGTGAATCCTTTATTATACGCTTCATGGCCCATCATGGTCTTAAGACGTCATCATAACCATTCAAAGATAGCATTCATGGTCCAACGGGAATTTGCATTATGTCTAAAACGCACAACACATGCTTGTATTACTTATTTGCAGCTAAATCAGCAAGCTACAACCGTCCCGGCAGGAGCATTTCTTCTCCAGTGCCCACAGTCATACCATTCCCACAAGCAGTTCACTCACCCAGTCCGAAATATTGTGTCCGTTCTTGGAAAGTTCCCGTCGGCATACTCCGCCGACAGATCCTGAACTGCATGCAGCCTAATTCCTGTAAAACTAGGGATATGTAGGCAACTCAGAAGATAGGGTGAGGCCTAAAACACCCTCAAACCATTTCGCTCGGTCAAAATTGCCCATTATATCTTTACCCGAAAACTCTTTCATCCTTTCCGGTTAAAGAGGGGTAGCTGTTGACACACAATTTTTTCTCATATATATTTTTAACATGCAAAATAACTTTAAAATAACATATATGCATATGTAAGCATATCCAAGTATTTTATTATTTCTGCATAATTTTTAAAGGTTTTTTAATCAATTTATTTCCCTTTTCTATCCATAAAATTCCAATAATTATGTCCAAATTTTTTTTGATGACTCATTTATTGGATCTTTATATTTATGCTAAAATATAAGTAACATAATTTTTGAATATTTTTATAATTTTATTTAGTATTTTTTAAAGCTAATGGCAAATAATTGCAATATTAGCCATATTTAGGTTTAAATTTGTCCCATGTTTATAAAATGGGATCCTATATTTTAAATGGTTTATTATACATTATAAATCATTTTAGTACTTTCAATTTATTTCCAAAAATTAATTTACTATTTTTATAATTATAAAAGGGGAAAATGGCTATTTAAATGATAGCCCAATTTCATTTCAACTATAGCCTTATTTGAACCCAATTTTCCCGGCCCAATTCCCACTCAAACCCGACCCCCTAATCCAATTTACATGACCCAACCGGGTCTCCTACCTAACCCCTCTAATCCTAGCCGTTGATCATTTAGATCAACGACCACCATTCCCCCTTTTCTTTTTTAACACCAAACGACTCCTAAATGTATCTCATTTCTCATCTACCACCGCCTTTGAATCCCCCTTATCCCCCAACTCTCTCTGAAACTCTCGTGAACCCTAGTCGCCGCCCTCTCACCCCACCCTAATACATGGCCTTCCGTGGTCATTTGAGGCATGTACTAGCCTTTCATGGCTCCTATGTGTTTGGTTCTATGGTTTCATGACCAGACCTCGAAGGAGTCTAGTCCAGCCCTTGCTCGACTATTGTTCATAGCCTTTCTCCAGCCATCCACGACCTTTTCCGGCCATCCATGGCCTTTCAAGGTAGGTCCTTGACCTTTTCTGGTCAGATCGTTAACTTTCGAGATCTTTCTCGTTTCTTTTGGATTTTGTGAAACCCCAATCTCTAAGAGCTTTCGATTTCTTTCAGATCTACTTTAGATCTGTACTTTCTATGAGTGCTTTAAGTGTTCTCTTGAAAGTTTATCAACTTTCTTTCAAAACGACCCTTTATCTTCTCCGATTAAGGTTTTCCTTTAAGTTTTTCTTTTCAAAGATCTCTAATTTTAACGTGTGTGTGATCTTGCTAAGTTTTTCTCATGTCGTTCTTCTATCTATTTCAGCATGTTAAAACCCTAGTTCCTTTTTGTGGTCTCATTCGAGTTTTGAAACTGTTTGTTAGATGTGTACTTGTTTGATTAAGTTCCTCGTTCTTATTTGACTTATTTGTTTTATCATCTTTTAAACTCGATTATTGTTGAAAAACCCTATGTCTTCTTGGTCTGAAACTGTTTGTTTGAGTATGCACGTGATTCGATTAAAGTTCTTTGTTTCTGACTCTCTCTTCTTTATGTGACTCATCTGATTCTGAGTTTTACTATCTTTCTAAATCAACTTTTTTTGAAACCCTAACTTCTCAAAGGGTTTCCTCACCTGCTACTGTGAGACCTTTACATGTTTCTGAATTCATTTACCTGATACTCTATTTTCTTCACTGTTGATTCAATGTGACTTGACCTACTTGATTACTATGCCTCGAATGTTTGCTTTACTACTGAACCCTAGCTTATCTCTGCCACTGCTGCATGTTTGTGATTATCTCTTTTGCCAATATGTTTAGCCTCGCATGTCTGATGGTCCTGTTCACTCTATTTATATACTGAAGTGCAGAAGCATGTTTCTTCCTTGATTGATCTTGATCTTGTGACTGATTTCAAAAGATTTTCTTATATGAGCCCTGATTTCACTCGCCTGATTAAAACTAATTAATTCTTCCCTTTACTGTGATGTTTTACCTTACTGATTTCTTTCCCAAAATAAGCATATTTTCGTACTCAGACTTGATTGTTCACTGCATGCTTTTACTATCCCTAATATGGCAATAATCAATCTATTCCCAAACTGATTTCTTTCCTTATTTGAACTTATTACTACCTGTTAAACAGTAATTCCTTAATTAAAGGGAATTGCTTATGTAATTAATTCTCACTCGTGATTGTGTTGATACCCAATTTTTCCTACCTATTTTTATACTCAAAATATTCTCATAATAGCATGTACATGCATATATAAGCATTCCCAAGAATTTTGACATTTTTTTCCTAATTTTTTAAGGCTTAAAATCATTTTATTATTGGTTTTAACAGTACAAAGTCCCAAAACTATTATTTTGTTGAGTAATTTATTTCCATCCTCATATTTATACCACAATATAATTAAGGTTATTTTTGGCATATTTTTTACACATTTGTTTGGTATTTTAAAAGCTAAATTGCATATAATTGCAATTATAGCCTATTTTACGATTAGCAACATTTTATAATTATAAAATTATTTCCAGTATTTTTAGACTAATATTTATATATAATTAATTAATTCAGTGCTTTTAATCTGATTTTAAAATCGGTTTTGCTTTTTTTTTTTATAAAACAAAAGGGAAAAACTAGCTATTTAACATTTAGCCTCTTTTATGTACAATTGCAGCCTATTCCTATTTCAATTTTAACCCTCCAATTACCTAATCCGGCTTATTAAAATGCCCGACTCATATATCAATTAACCAACCCGGCCCAGCTCCGTTTTAATCTGAGCCGTTGATCAAATGAGATCAACGGCCCAGATTCAATTTCCTTAATTAAAATCCTAACTAACCCCCTCCCCCCCCCCCGTGACCCCTCATTTCCGAGACGGTCTCTCTCTCTCTCTATATATACTGACTCTCCCTCTCCCTTCTCTCTAGAACCTTCTGGTTCTCTCTTCTTCTCCGATGAACTCCACCGCCTCTCCGGCCACCTCCAGCCTCACCTCTTTCGACCACCAGTCATCGTGAAGCTTTAACTCGTTGATTCCCTCTATATTTGAGTCCCCAGGAGCCTCCACCATGCGATATGGTAACTGAAGGTTTGATCTGGTTTGTCTCCAGCCTTTCTCCAATGGGTTTTGGCCCGATGGTGCTGTGGACACCATTATTGCTGAGTTTCACAGCCAGGTTTCTTTTGTCTCTCACTGGTTTCTTATGAAACCCTAATCTCTACCCAACCCCTCAAATCTCTATAGTTTTTTACGATTCTTTAACTCACAGCTTTGTATTTTACACTACTCTCTACACGATCTTTATGATTGTTCAGATTTTTTAAACGCTTCGTTCCCCTTTCGAAACTAGGGTTTCTAAACCCCTTTTCAATATCACTTTATATTCTGATTTTAAGTACTAATCTATGATTCTCAGTACGATTTCTCAATCATTTTTGCTTAAGTCTCACTATTCTGAGGAAACCCTAGCCTTAGGGTTTATATTCGCATTGTTTTTGTCGTTTTTGCTTGCCTGTATGTTTTTCTGGATTCTTCTTTGAGTCTTGTGCTCTTTGCTTTAATTTTTGCTGCTAGTGTTTCAGTCCCCTACTGTTCTGTGTTCTCTGCTTAGGGTTTCTCTGATATTATTCAATACGACCTATGCATCATTTAATAAATTGACTATACGTCCTATTGATTGCTTACATGGTGATTTTATACTGGTTCTTACAAGTTCGCCTTAAGACTGTGATACTTGCCTTAAAAAATTGTGATTTTGTGTATTTTCCTTATAATTTGGTATTGATTTTGAATTGCCTCCTTAATTTTGTGTGATACTTTCCTCGATTAATATTGATTTCCTATATCTTCAATCTCGTTCATTATTTTGAAAATTATTTCCCTGAATTACAGTGGTATTTTGCCCTATATATGTGCACAAATTTGTTGATTGATTTGCCTGACCTATTTCCCTAATTAGAGTGTCATGTACCTAGACTTTATTGAATAATACATGTTACTCTGTTTCCTTATGTGATTACACCCTACTTTATGATTTCTTTCCTTTTAAATGACTGATTTTACCGTTTGATTTGGATTCCTTAATTAAAGGGGAATCCATATACTAATTTGATTGTGATTGATGCCAGTTCCTTAATTAAAGAACTGTTGCCTTATTGGTCACTCAGTTTTAATTAAACCTTCTGCTTTCACTAGATCTTACCTCTATCCGTCATTCCTGCTTTTTAAAACTTTTGTCTTTGCGACCTTAAAATGTGTTAAAAGACATGCTAACTACATGCTTACTTGTGGAGGGATTTGTGAGCTTCTTATTTGCCTTTGTATGTTCCCTTTATGTGTAGTCCTACTTGTTATGTATGTCGCCTAGCATTTTGTCTTTTAAACCTAAGGGTTCAGCCTAGTACTTACCCTGTAGGAATAGTAGTCCTAAATACCCTCTAGGACTTATAGGACGGGACGGGTAATGGCACGCAATAAGCTTTTGTGACCCAATCACGCATTTTACGGGGTGGGAAGGGTAGACATAGAGATGATGATCACACGATAATACCCTGCATGCGATTGGCTACCGGTGTTGTGCGGATGGTCCATGTGTTTTACAAACCTAGGACCCCTTTCCTTTATGTAACTTCGTTAATATGAATAAATTTTTGTCTTTGTTTCAGCTACCCAAAACTCCTCTTTAATTTTACTGCATTATTCCTTTTCTTCTAAATTTTTTTTGTTTATTCATGTCATGATTAATTTTGTGCACTTAGACCCTCCCTCAAACGAATTGTGGAACCATCTAAACCTTAATTTCAACATGCTTATTACGTACCTATTTGCAACCCTTATGTGTGAAATTATTTGTATAACTATTTGCATTAAAGTCACAACATAGCATGGCCAGGAACCACACTAGTGGATCTCGAGGGGTGCCTAACACCTTCCCCTCGAGATAATTTCTAGCCCTTACCCGAACTCTGGTTTTCAAATTTAAAACTCTTAGTGTCCTAATGCACTTAATCATTAGGTGGCGACTCTTCAATTCCAAAAACCCAATTCCCAAACGGGAATAGAGTTGTCTTCCCAAATGTCGTAAACCCGATTTCGCGAGGAAAAGGGGGCATCGACAGCATGGCGACTCTGCTGGGGACTCTTTAGGCTTTTACCACTTCATGTTATATGTGATTTTATTGTTTTCTTTATTGCTTTGGTTAATGCCTTTATTCGAAACTGACTTGTCTTTTTGTTTCTTTTTCTTTAACGCTTTCATTTAATGTTTTTGTTCAATACCGTTGAAATTTTTTGAGCAATTATTGTAATCATTATGAACGTGAAAATACGTGTCATTTTTGTAATTGCATCTTCAACATCATATTCCACTCATGCCAAACAAATACCATAGCAACGCTTAATGAGTGGTTGCGCTCTTCCGATATTATTACTCCCTAAATTTGCCAAAGGCATATTTGTGGTAAAACCAATCGATCAGCGGTGCAGTCGATGGTTTCGTGCCTTTCCCTCTTGAGTTGTCCGCTCAAGGGTACCGGTTTAGCACCCCATAGAAACCTTATTCTATTTAATTGTTCATGCATCACTGTCAAACCTAGTCGAGTCAGTTATGTTGTCCACATAATGAATCTTTAAGATAGCCTTGTCCAAAGTCCATTGGGTTCCCCCAGAACCTAAACGGACAACACCATGTTCTGTGCACTTATTTGGAGAACTATATGCCATTATGCTAATTATTGATTTAAATAGTCGAGTCCAGTGGGGTAAAGGACTAACACTTTATTTTGCAAAAATGAGGCACGAAATCCCCAGGTTCGGTGCGGTAACCAACATTCACCCAAGGTTGCTAAGTTGGTGGGAGGACCTTCATTCCAGTGACCGGACTCTCGTCCGCAAGTATTTGGGGAACTTACCTTCTCTTCTAGAAATTCAGCCGGACAACAAAATCATAGAGGCTGCGACCTTGTTCTGGGACAGTGATAGATCAGTGTTTCGATTTGGGGACCTTGAAATTACCCCATTGCTCGAAGAAATAGGAGGGTTAGCCAGTATTCCTTGGGAGACTCCGGGTTTGCTCATGCCAGAAAACCGCAAGGGTAGGGGTTTCTTCAAAATAATGGGGTTGAAGAAAAACTCAGATTTGACTTATTTTAAGGACTCCTATATTCCTTTCGACTATCTGTACGAGTGGTACGGTCATAGCAAGTCCTACCGCACCTACCCAAATGAATTTGCCCTCACATTATGGGGGCATATCCATAGGAGGGTCTTTGTCTTTATGTTCTATTTTTTGGGAATGATTGTGTTCCCTATGAAGAAGGCGAGGATCCATACCAGACTAGCCGTGGTCACCAAGATATTAATGGAAGGGATTGGAGGGCAATCTTTCAGTATAGTGCCTATGATTTTTGCCGAGATCCACCGAGCCTTGGAGAACTGTCAACGAGGGGCTAGTTACTTTGAGGGTTGCAACTTACTACTCCAACTCTGGCTTATAGAACATATCCAAAGGGGTCAATACCATCAAGAGCTTCCGCGAAGGCCGTGGAATGATCATATAGCCTTTCACCATCCTAAGAGAATGAACTATATGCCTAACATGTTTGCTCATCCGGGGGGCGCTCGAGAATGGGTAGAGTTGTTGGAAAACTTGAAAGAAGACAAGGTTCAATGGATGTTCGAATGGTTCCCCACTGGAGAGTTCATCATTCGCTCTCGGGACGCTCTATTCCTTATACTCATTGGTCTGAGGGGAACTTATCCCTATGTCCCTCTCTGAGTCATGAGGCAGGCGGGGAGAAAGCAAGTCGTACCAAAGGTCGAAAGATGAGTCATTTCAAGGCTGACTTCCAAGACGACGATAGCCCATAAAAATGTCAAGCTCAAGATATATGGAACAGCAAGATCATCCTGGAAAAGGATTCCATAGAGTCTGACAGATATCATGCCGGTTACACCCCATACTATCTGTGTTGGCTAAAAGAAGATCATACTGGGTTAGGATAGCCCGAGTCCATTCAAGGTCACAGGATCATCAACGAGAGAGCCGAAATACAGGTTAAATACAACAAGTTGTGCAAGAGGATCACGGAGTGCGAGAGTGAACATCAGGAAATTCAAGAAGCAAATCAAAAGTTGATCGAGGAATGGAAGGATATGGCTGTCAGCGCCAATAAGCGTCTAAGGTATTTGGAGTGAGGGTTGGTAGAGCTGGAAGGGAAATTCATCCAGAGGATCGAGAATTGCTAAAACGCTGAAGGAAATGAAAGAGGACATTTGGCTAGGGACTATGTACTGCGGGGGCTGCGTGAGCTGGTGAAGCTGTTCGATGGAGCTAAAGATGCCGAGTCCGGGGAAGGTCCTTCTTGGACCAAATAGTTAGGAGACTTTCTTTTGTTTTAAAATATAATAAGGCCAATGGCCATTAGTGACATTTTACTTTCTGCAATTTTAGTGTCGTTTTGGGATTCGTCTTATTTTTATCAATAAAATGAGGCATTTAGCATTATAAGTTCTCCAAATTAACTTGTCGCTAGACCTACCTCGGGTACAACGAGGCACCCAAATTAGTACGTGACTTATATTCTTATACTATGTGTTTAAATGTTGCAATATTTTTCTCGGAATCCGTACTAACTTATTACCTTTTTGTTTTTACTTTATTCCCCTCCCCAAAAGGTTAGTTCGTGCACTCTGGCATGATCATCTTAAGCAGAAGGGCACATCTCAACAACTGATCCATCAGGACCACCAAGGCCCGGAAAGCTTCGGGGTAGCAAGGCTGAACAAAGCACTATGCATTATCTTTTACTTTTTTGCTAATCGATTTCATTTCCGTATTATCTTTAAAATTTTGAAAAGAGCTCGGATGTTCAAAACAATTTTGGACTTTATCAAAGTATTTCAGTTTCTTATAAATCTCGCTCTTATTGTTTTCTCTATGATTTACTTTATTTGCACAGCATTACTATTACTTATCTCGATGAACCGACGAATGTGACATGCGACGAGATAACGCAACAAATGGATATAGACTAAGAAGAGAATGAAATATCGGAAGAGGTTGTTAAAGAGGTTGAGGACTTTTAGAATAGACCTAAGTCTAACCTGGACGAAACTGAGGTCGTCAACCTAGAGATGCAGAGAATGTCAAGAAAACGCGCATCAGAGTTCACTTGTCACCGTCAGAAAAGGAAGAGTACACGGAGTTCTTAAAAAAATATGAGGACATATTTACCTGGTCATATGATGATATGACCGGTCTCAGTACATCTATCGTAGCTCACAAACTGCCAACAGATCTAACATGTCTGCCGGTAAAATGGAAGCTCAGAAAGTTCAAGCCAGACATGAGTTTGATGATCAAGGAAGAAGACACCAAACAAGTCAAAGCCAAGGTCCTCAGGGTAGTGGAATATCCAGCATGGTTTGCCAACATTGTGCCGGTGACAAAGAAGGATGGGAAGGTCAGAGTCTGTGTCGACTACCGGGACCTCAACCGGTCCAGTTCGAAAGACGACTTCCCCCTGCCGAACATACACATCCTGATTGACAACTGCGCCAAGCATGAGCTGCAGTCATTCGTCGATTGTTTTGCTAGATACCATCAGATATGGATGGCTGAAGAAGACGCGGAGAAAATGACTTTCATTACGCTGTGGGGGATGTATTGTTACAAGATTATGCCGTTTGGATTAAAGAATGCTGGGGCCACCTACATGAGGGCCATGACTACTATTTTCCATGACATGATACACAAAGAGATCGAGGTGTATGTAGACGATGTCATCATCAAATCCAAGAAAGCCACTGACCACATGGAAGATTTAAGGAAGTTGTTCAACAAATTGAGAAGGTACAACTTAAAACTGAATCCCGCCAAATGTGCATTCGGGGTTCCTGCCGGAAAACTGCTTGGGTTTATCGTAAGTCGACAGGGAATAGAACTGGATCCACCAAAGTTTAAGGCCATTCAAGAATTGCCACCGCCAAAGAATAAAAAAAAGGTTATGAGTTTCTTAGGGAGACTCAACTACATCAGCCGATTCATAGCCCAGTCCACTGTCATTTGTGAACCAATCTTTAAGATGTTAAAGAAGGACGCTGCCACAAAATTGACTGATGATTGTGAGAAAGACTTTGATAGAATCAAGGAATACCTGTCAACGCCGCCGGTTTTGGTTCCGCCTAAACTAGGTAGACCACTATTGCTCTACCTTGCAGTACTGGATGGGGAATTCAGTTGTGTTTTGGGGCAGCACGATGAAACAGGGAGAAAGGAGCAAGTCATCTACTATCTTAGCAAGAAGTTTACCCCGTATGAGGCCCGGTATTCCCTGCGAGAACGCACCTGTTACGCTCTGACTTGGGTAGCTCAGAAGTTGAGGAATTATTTTTTTGCCTATACCACTTATCTTATATCAAGGATGGATCCGCTAAAGTATATCGTTCAAAAGCCCATGCCCATAGGCAAGCTATCCAAATGGCAAATCTTGCTGAGTGAATTTGATATTGTCTACGTAACCCAAAAAGTGATCAAAGGGAAAGCACTAGCCGATCATTTTGCCGAAAATACCATGGGTGAAGAATACGAGCCTCTAAAGACATATTTTCCTGATGAGGAGGTCTCTTTCATAAGAGAAGAGATTGCAGAATCCTATGATGGCTGGATAATGTTTTTCGACGGAGCAGCAAACTTAAAGGAGTTGGCATAGGAGCAGTTCTAGTATCAGAAACAGGTCAGCATTACCCGGCGTCCGCCAAACTCAGGTTCCCGTGTACCAACAACATGGCCAAGTATGAAGCCTGCATCTTGGGGCTCAAGCTGGCCATTGACATGAACGTTGAGGAGTTTACTAGTGATCTGGGATTTTGACTTGCTCGTACACCAGGTTCGAGAAGAGTGGGCAACCAAGAACTCCAAGATACTCCCATACTTGCATCATGTAGAGGAGTTGAAGAAGAGGTTTACAAAGACAGAATTCTGGCTTATCCCCAGAGTCCAGAATGAGTTCGCCGATGCATTGGCCACTCTATCATCCATGATTCAGCATCCAGACAAGAACTTCATTGATCCTATCCCGGTAAAAATCCAGGATCAACCCACTTACTGTGCTCATGTCGGGGAAGAAGCAGATGGAAAACCATGGTTTTACGACATTAAGAAATATCTGTCAATAGGAGAGTATCCAAAACCTCCAAATACTACTCAAAAGTGCACACTGCAGAGATTATCCAATCACTTCTTTCACAACGGAGGAATCCTGTACAGGAGGACTCCCGATTTGGGACTACTAAGATGTGTCGAAGCAAAGGAGGCATCCAGGTTGTTGGAGGAAGTTCATGCAGGGACCTGTGGTCCGCATATGAATGGTTTTGTCTTAGCCAAGAAAATACTCTGGGTCGGTTATTTCTGGATGATTATGGATACGGACTGCATCCAGTATGTTCGGAAACGCCATCGTTGCCAGATTCATACAGACATGATAAAGGCGCCTCCTAACGAGCTCAATCCAACAAGCTCACCATAGTTGTTCGCCGCTTGGGGGATGGATGTCATTGGACCTATCGAGCCTGCTGCATCAAACGGGCACAGGTTCATTCTAGTGGCAATTGATTATTTCACCAAATGGGCTGAGGCAGCATCATATAAGGCGGTAACCAAGAAGGTTATGAAAGACTTTGTCCGCGACCGTATCATTTTCTGGTTCGGCATCCCAGAGTCAATCATCACTGATAATGGTTCCAATCTCAACAGTGATCTGATGAAAGCAATGTGTGAAACCTTCAAGATCAAGCACAATAATTCTACAGCCTACAGACCTCAGATGAATGGAGCTGTAGAAGCGGCCAATAAGAACATCAAGAAGATACTGAGGAAAATAATAGAAAAAAACAAGCAGTGGCACGGAAAGCTATTCTTTGCTTTATTGGGATACCGTATCACAATCCGCACATCATCTGGGGCAACTCCTTATATGCTGATTTACGGTACCGAGGTAGTCATCCCAGCCGAAGTAGAGATTCCCTCCCTGAGGATTATGTAGGAAGCGGAACTTGAAGATGCAGTATGGGTAAAAAGTCGCTATGAGCAGTTAGCCCTTATAGATGGGAAACGGCTGAATGTAGTTTGCCATGGTCAGTTGTATCATAATAGAATGTCCAGAGCCTTCAACAAAAGAGTCAAGCCGAGACAATTCACGTCGGGCAGCTAGTGTTGAAGAAAATATTCTCGCATCAGAGGGACGCCAAAGGGAAGTTCTCTCCTAACTGGCAAGGCCCGTACATGGTTCACCGGGTCCTAACAGGAGGAGCCATCATACTCGCAGAAATGGGTGGAGAAGTCTGGCCAAAGCCAATTAATTCGGATGTAGTCAAGCGTTATTATGTGTAATCATTATGGTTTCTTTATGATGTAATTCGAACTACGCCCGACCTGATTCCCATTTAAGAGGGCATACGTAGGCATCCCTATGGATTCGGCCACAATTCAATAAATATTTTCATTTCCCCCGATATTGGAAACTGGGGCAGAATTTTGAGGAGGACCCTCAAAATTTCGTAGTTGATTTTCAGCCAGTCATCGCACGCAGCCGTTGGAAGACCAGCCCAGTAAACTGGGGCAGAATTTTGAGGACCCTCAAAATTCCGGAGCAAAAACGTCGTAATATCTTGAACGCGTCGCAGTCGTCGGTTCATCCAAAAGAAAATCATTTTTTTATTATGTATTTACATCATATTTTAAAAATTATGCATGGCTACTATCAGAATTGCTTTGTTTAGAAACGCTACCCCAATGAAAACAAGAGCCGAGTAGGACGAGCGGAGTCCATGAGAAGACGAACTAACCTTCCCCTTTTGACAAAAATCACAATTTTTCTTTGAATGCAGGCAATCCAAAACATAGAACCATCAGATCTGGTTACATACTCATATTTTGCAGGAGTACAACTCTCAGAATCATCACCTATTTTCAAGTAACGATCCGCATGCAACACCCCGGCAGCCACAAGGACAATCAACTATCAGCTATCACCTTTCAACTAAGAGATTTCGTTACTCTTCACCTTTATTTATTGCTTTGCATAAGGCTATCTTTCATAGCCCGAGAATGTCATTTCATAGCCTGTAAATCCTTTATTATGCGCTTCATGGCCTCGGACGTCATGGTCTGAGGACGTCATCCTAACCATCCAAAGACAGCATTCATGGTCCAACGGGAACTTGAATCACGTTTAATTCTGCATGATATACTTGTATTACTGATTTGCAGGTACATCAGCTGGCAATGGCCATTACAGTACGAGCAATCTCGCTCCGGTTCCCGCAGCCCATCGGTCCCTGACCATCCTTCCCAACCTAAATATTGCGACCGTCCTTTTAGAAACCTCCATCGGCATATTCCGCCAATGTATCCTAGACTACATGTGACCTGATTCCTATAAGACCAGGGATATGTAGGAAGCTCAAGAACCAGAGCTCGGTCAAAACCTTTGCAAGTCGTTTCTCTCGGTCAAATTTGGTCATCATATCTTTACCCGACAACTCTTTCATCCTTCCTGGGTAAAGAGGGGCAGCTGTTGATACCCAATTTTACCTACCTATTTTTATACTCAAAATATTCTCATAATAGCATGTACATGCATATATAAGCATGCCCAAGAATTTTGACATTTTTTTCCTTATTTTTAAGGCTTTTTAAAATTATTTTATTATTTGTTTTAACAGTACAAAGTCCCAAAACTATTATTTTGTTGAGTAATTTATTTCCATCCTTATATTTATACCAAAATATAATTAATGTATTTTTTTGCATAACTTTTACACATTTGTTTGGTATTTTAAAAGCGAAATTACATATAATTGCAATTATAGCCTATTTTACGATTAGCAGCATTTTATAACTATAAAATTATTTTCAGTATTTTTAGACTAATAATTATACATTATTAATTAGTTCAGTGCTTTTAATATTATTTTAAAATCCTTTTTGCTATTATTTATAAAACAAAAGGGAAAAAACTGGCTATTTAACATTTAGCCTCTTTTATTTACAATTGCAGCCTATTCCTATTTCAATTTTAACCGTCAAATTACCTAACCCAGTTTATTAAAATACGCGACCCATATAACAATTAACCAACCCGGCCCAGCTCCGTTTTAATCTAAGTCGTTGATCAAATAAGATCAACGGCCCAGATTCAATTTCCTTAATTAAAATCCTAACTACCCCCCCCCCCTCCCGACCCCTTATTTTCAAGAC
>MU741857.1:72969-88056 GCA_026770625.1 Nicotiana glauca
TTGCAAAGATAACAGTCTTTTGACTCACACACATCATTGAATACTTTCAAAATCTCTCTTGCTCTTTTGCTCTATTGTTGTTCTCTGCTCCTGCACATTATCAGTCGGCTGAAAGCCAAGGCCAATATAGTGTTACTACTTTGTCTTTGCATCCTGCTTTTGCTCTTTTACTGGTATGTCCTCTATTTGATTTACAGTTTCCAAAACAACATATTTTTATGTGTATTGCACTTCCTCTTGTTTCTTTTATGCTTCTATCTATGGTTCTGCTGTTCTCGCTGCAACTAGCATGCCTCTGTGTAAGTTCATTAATGTGACTATATTTCCTTTAATTCAGCATGCCTACTGCTTCCTTTATTTGTTTAATGCTTGTTTTTCCCTGCCCCCTAACCCCAGTACATTATCAGCATGTTATCCCGAACCTTTTGGGATAAAGTATGTTGTGACTGTTTAAGTTCTGAAATGCTTTTCTCTAATGTCTATGTATGTGCAATTGTGCTCTTACATGTGAACTACTAGTCTCCTTTGTCCCCTGTCCCCTAATTGTGTTTGCTTCCATGTACTATATGTGATACTCTAGTCTGAGATTGTCTTACTCACCTTCTTACAAGAGCTATCACACCTTTTTTTGTTGTTTTCTTTCAAGAACTGATTCTATATGGATCATTTTTTAAAAAACTGTTTTCTTTTCTCAACTCAATTTCTTTAAAAACTCTATCACACCCTCACTATTCTTAGATAAAATAGGTTCTGCCCCTTTCGTGTAAACATTGCTTTGGGTATCTCTGAATACCCACTGAACTTTGATGCACAAGGCTGGTAATTCCACACTGCACTTCTTCAACATTTTTGGTAAATGTTTGGCTACTGGTATTGGCCAGGGACCCAATGGGGCCCTAGGGAGCTTTGCCGCACCCAGACCATGGCTGTGAAACTCGAAAGAAGTGAGATTGGAAGGTTGGGCATGGTTGAAGGTTCCCTATAGAATAACTTCTTATTTTATTCTTTACTATGTAATTCAGCTGTCTTGGTTTGTAATAATTTGTAAACGAATGATTGGGGCTATAGTGAAATTGGTTGGGGTTATGCATGCTTAGTTTAAAGTTATGGGTAGAAAACATGCTTGCAGGGCTTTGCTTACCTATTTGTGCAATAGACATCATGTATAGGACATGCATCTCATATAGCAGTAATCATGTTTTAGACTCTTTACTTTCAGCTTGTTGTCATACTCATTTCATAATCACGACTAGCTAATGACTAACAAATAACTGTTAAAACTACTGCTGCAATTTCACTGACATTTAGAGACTATGTTTTAGGACTTTTACGTGCATTAGACACCATGTTACATATGATTTATATTTTTGCAATTTGCTGAACACCTCACCAGTATGTTTAATCTAATAATGCAAGTTTGGTTAACTGCGTCCTTTTAAAACTGGGATTACTATGCATGATCACCTTTAAGATAAGTAGGCCATACATAATACGCTAGGCAAGCTTTAGGCCTAATAAAATTGATTAATCATGTTTTACCAGTTTCAGACTACTCAGCCTCTTTTAAACTTCTAAACTCTGTTCCTCGCTTGCCTCTCTGAAGTTTACTCTATTTCTATTAAAACTCAAGTCCTATTTTGAGATAATCTCGGAGTCATGCATCTGTTTTCTACTGGGTTGCTTTGCTTGTCCAGCATCGTGCCATTTTCATATTTATTCTACGCCTTGTCAGGTTATTGCATCTTTAATACTAGTAATATATTTTCAAAGAGTGTTTTAACAAGTTTATCTATACTTTTACTAATTCCTAAACTGTTGTATACTTACTGCCGTCTTTAGTTACACTTCTGAAAATCGAACATTCTTCGGGTCACTCAGCTTTAATTAAACCTTCTGTTTTCACTGGATCTTACCACTTTCCGTCATTCCTGCTTTTTAAAAGTTTTTTCTTTGAGACCTTAAAATGTGTTAAAAGACGTGTTAACTACATGTTTACTTGTGGAGGGATTTGTGAGCCTCTTATTTGCCTTTGTATGTTCCCTTTATGTGTAGTCCTACTTGTTATGTATGTCGCCTAGTATTTTATCCTTTAAACCTAAGCCTAGTACTTACCCTGTAGGAATAGTAGTCCTAAATACCTCTAGGACTTATAGGACGGGACGGGTAATGGCACGCAATAAGCTTCCGTGACCCAATCACGCATTTAAATGACCTTTACGGGGTGGGTAGGGTAGACATGGAGATGATGATCACACGATAACACCGTGCGTACGATTGGCTACCGGTGTTGTGTGGATGATCCATGTGTTTTCCAAACCTAGGACCTCTTTCCTTTATGTAAATTCGTTAATATCAATAAATTTCTGTCTTTGTTTCAGCTACCCAAAACTCCTCTTTAATTTTACTGCATTATTCCTTTTCTTCTAAATTTTTTTGATTTTTCATGTCTTGATTAATTTTCTGCACTTAGACCCTCCCTCAAACGAATTGTGGAACCATCTAGACCTTAATTTCAACATGCTTGTTACGTACCTATTTGCAACCCTTATGTGTGAAATTATTTGTATAATTATTTGCATTAAAGTCACAACATAGTATGGTCGGGAACCACACTAATGGATCTAGAGGGGTTCCTATCACCTTCCCCTCGAGATAATTTCTAGCCCTTACCCAAACTCTGGTTTTCAAATTTAAAACTCTTAGTGTCCTAATGGACTTAATCATTAGGTGGCGACTCTTCAATTCCAAAAACCCAATTCCCAAACGGGAATAGAGTTGTCTTCTCAAATGTCGTAAACCCGATTTCGCGAGGAAAAGGTGGGGTCGACAGATTGTTTCTATATTTGTGTTAAGACTTTACTTATTACCATATTCCTCACCTATTTTCAAAACTATAAATACCCACCTTCTTTTCTTTCAAAGACACGAACGAACTATCTAAGTTCAGAACACACTTTTCACTAAAACTCTCTTTTTCTCTATTACTATTTGTGTTGCTGCTTTGTCTAGCTGGCTGAAAGCCAAGGCTAGGCTGTGGATATTTTCTCACTTTTCTTTCTATACTTTGCTTCTCACTGGTATATCTTAGTTAATTTTTTTAAGCATCAACAGCAACATGTTTCTGTAATTATTCCAACTTCCCTCATGTTTGTCCAGTTCTGCTTATGTTTTGCAATCAAGTTACATTATTAGCATGTGGAAATGTGTTCCTTTCCCCTTTTAAGTTAATTCTCTCCTATGTGTATGAATCCCAAACCCCACATCCCTCTTTATGTTTGCATTCTCTAGCTGGTTTGTGAGCATGCCAGCATCCTCTATTGTTGTGCATGTCTAAACCTGACCCCTCCTAGGGTCATATGCTTCATGCAATGTATTCCCAAAACCCCCTGACCCCTTTGTGAAAATGCTAACTTTGTGTAATTTAAATTTTACTACTACTGTTTTCAAATCATCCTTATCATTTACTATCTCCCAGTCCAGTTTTATCTCTATGTTCTGCACTTTCACTATATTCCTAGAACCTAAGTTCTGCCCCACTTGTGTGAGCCTTGCCTTGGGACCCTTGAGCTCCCTCTGAACTTGGACACATAAGGGCTGGTCCTTCCACACTACACTCATTCTCTATCTGGTTATGCAAACCTGGATGTAAGCACTGCCCGGGGTCCCTTGAGACCCTTAGGGAACTTTGACACACCTAGATATGAGAAAGGCATTGAAACAAGTGGCATTTGAGGTGTTTTGTTCAATAACTCAGAGAGGAAGTCAGAATCAGGCTTCTTATGCGTTGTAACTTCTTATTTGGCCTGTAATAATTTGTAAATAAATATTGGGGTTGGCTAGTGAAAGGGGATGGGTAATTATGTATGTTTTAGCTATTATGAGGGTAGACATCCTGCCTGTAGGATCTATTTTAAAGTTTTGCATGTTTAATTCTACAGTCAGATATCTTGCCTATAAGATCTATTTTAAAGTTTTGCATGTTTAATTCTACACCTAGATATCCTGCCTATATGATCTATTTTAAAGTTCTACATGTTTAATTCTACCCTTAGATATCCTGCCAATAGGATCTATTTATTAAAGTTCTGCATGTTTTAATTCTACACTTAGATATCCTGCCTATAGTATCTATTTTGATGTTCTGCATGTCTTAATTCTACACTTAGATATCCTGCCTATAGAATATAATGGCTATAACCAGACATCATATTTACCAGGTTAAAATCAGATTCAAAATTAGATGTCATGCTCATAAGTTTAGTATCAATATTTTATAGAAATCATGTCTATAGGAATTTCCCTGTGATAAAATAAATCATGCTTACTCCGCTTCATTAGATACCATGCCTATAGGACTCAAATCAGCCTTTAATATTAGATACCATGTCTGTAGGGATTAAAATCAGCAATAATAAAGATTATGTCCATAAAATCTGAAACAAGTTTAGTTCGACTTGTACTGTTAGTTTAAACAACTTATTCTTTTCATTAATGCGGTTTAGAAAGCATGCCTATAAGATCCAATTTTCTGGTTTAAAATTATCACTGCTTTGCCTTTTTTGAATCTGTAATAGATATCATGCTTATAGGGTATCATCAATAGACACTCAGGCAAGCCTTAGGTAATAACGATAAAATTGAATCCGCCTTTGTTTAATTAGTAACTGCTACAACCAGCAAGCATGCCTGATTCGGAATTCTTATCTGAGTTATGTAATAAATTGGTCTGCTTCAACAATTAATATTCCCCTGTCTTAGTACTTTAAATCTGACCCTAAATGTGTTTTAAGTCATGTTATTTATGTGTTTTACTTGAGGAGGTGTATATGAGCCTCTTAGTTGTTTACATGTTTACCCTGTTGTGCATTCATACGTGTTTTGAATGTCGCCTTAGTCTTTTTACCTTTAAAACCCAAGAGTCAGCCTAAAATCCTCCCTCTTATAGGAATAGTAGTCTTAAATTCCTCTGGGACTGATAAGAATAGGATGGGTAATAGCATGCAATAGAGGTTGAGACCAATACGCTCTTTAATACCTTAATAGGGAGGGAACGATATATATGGATATATGATGACCGTACACTAATACCACGTGTAGCCCCTCTTTGAGGAGTGACTACCGGGTATTTCATTGATACGATCCATATTACAAATAAACGTAGGGCCCCTTTATATTCATTAGCATGCTTAGTTATAACTCTTTCAAAACTCTACTTTATTTTATTATTTCCAAAACCCTTATGTATTTAAAATCCCCTCTTATTTGAGCCTTGTTTGTTTACTTGTTAATTGCACAAATTCACAAAGAAGCATCTGGCCGGGAACCATACTAGTGGATCCTGAGGGGTGTCTAACACCTTCCCCTTGGGATAATTTCAAGCCCTTACCCTATCTCTGGTTATCAAAAAATGTAATTATAGTAGAACCCTATAGGTGCCCTAACGCAGCATAAAATCGTTAGGTGGCGACTTTTCAAAATTGCAAACCCCTTACCCAAAAGGAAAGAGTTGTCTCAACCGAATGTCATAAACCTGATTTCATGTTGAAAAAGGGGGCATGATAGTTGAGTTAGAAGGATTCAATCCTGACGGTTTGGTTTTTTGTAAATGGGATTCGGAGAGTTCTTGATGGTTTCTACCATGGTTAGAGATGTATATTTTCTACTAGTGTTAGGAGCATGTGATGTATAGTGATTTTCTCCTAGATGGGATCAAATTGAATGTTCTTGGTTAGTTCAGTACGTAGTTGCTTGTGACTCGGAGTGGATTATGAAGTTCTCACATTTATCATAGGATGGCATGGTATATGCGGTATGTTGTGTAGGATTGAGATTTTCATGTGTAAGGTCACGGTTCAGTTCTGAAAGAAAGGTCATAAATTCTTAGGCAATATGGGCAGTTCAAATGACTAGGTAAATGATATTACTAATTGGTATAGTGGGATGAGAGTATACATTCAGAAAGGGGCAACGTGTTTGAGTTATGGATACTTCATTGGTATTGTGGCACTCTCTTGTTTGATCAATTGTTGGAGTCCAAATTTTGCCTTGTAGAACAGAAGAATTTTAGAAGTATGCCTCATAGAATGACCGTGTAATTGGAGAAGTGTGGACATTCAAGCGGTGGAGTCGAGATTAGAGATAGTGACTCATGTGTTCTTTGGATTTAGAGACTGGGAGTTCTTATGAGTAGATTATTTACTGGTTGTGGACCATGAAAATGTAGCCGAGGTTGGTCAAAAGATAGTATGTGTTGTGATTTAGTTATTGTGGACTTTGGCGGGTTATTTATCTATCGTGGGTGATCGGAGCTGACTTGGGGTTCTGTTTACCTTGAAACGGTAATTACAATTAGATTTGATTTTGTGGTTCTAAAATATGTGATCTATTTTTATGCTAGTTATTAGGTAATAGATGCTAAGTGAGAGACTAGAAGATAAGATAAGAGCTTGTAGATAGTGAAGTAACCAAACTGAATGGTTAGAAATCGGGGGCCTCAAGCTTGCGTATACGGGGCCTCGAGGTCGAGTCGGATGCCTTGCTAAAGGCAGTCGATGGAGGACTGACAGTTATGACAGATTTGATGGCGGCTCTTTATGACCAATAATAAGCAATAAATTAAGAATAATATATAGAACATGATGAATATAAGCAATAAATGTAAGTAGTGAAATCAAGAGAATATGTTAAGTTATAAAGCAGAGAGAATGTTCTTGTATACTCAATATCGTGTATCAGATGTCCCTTGCAAAATGACAAGGATCCCCATTATATATGAGGGGGAATCCCATCATAGTACAAATGCATTTATTAAAAAGATATCGGGATGGTACAGCCATTTGATGTCATGATACTAGTTTGAACTAGCCTACTAGACTTTGTCAGCTCTAGTCACACGCCTTGGTAACCTCACATCGATCCATAGTAGCCACTGATTTTACATTGCCTCGAAGACAATCATTATTTACACTGCCTCGAGGTCAGTCACTGAGGACACATGGGGTTGAAACCCCGAGCTGAGCTTCGAGCCTTCTGGGGAGGTCTTTACAAGGCGCCTTGATGATTGTAAAATCGGACCACTAATTTTTACCGTATACAGATAGTCCCTGCATTTCCTAGAATAAAATGATAGGAAACAGTTTTGAACCCCTACTTCTCCGGTACTACCATCATGATGTCAGCCTATTAGAGCATTAAATGCCATTACTCGAAAAGCCGTGCAAGGGTCGTCGTCAACACGACTATCGAGAAGCCCACAAATCGTTATTGGTTCATCCTTTCCACTGCCCATATGGCTTCTATAAATACCTCAATTGTTTAGTGATGCACACTTTTATAACATCTTCAAACTTTAGAGCTAAAGCCATCCCTTCTCACGTTCTTCTTCCTTTCGCTCTTGGTCCCTCGCTTCCTTTCTCAGAAATACCTTTCCACCACTATGTCTAGAACCTCTAAAACAGTGCCTCGAAAAAAGGGTGCTACCTCTTCGTCTCAAAAATCCAAGGGAAAACCCAAAGTGCCCCCCACTGTTAAACAGTGTACCCCTATCTAGTTTGATACTATAAATGATTTTTCTATCGATAGACCCTCATCTACGCCAGGCCGATGCGAACACGTGTCCCGGTATATTAGCGTCGTGACTAACATAGAAAAATGAAAGAAGACTGTCAATGGGAGGAGACAGTTTTTGTTGAAATTCCCTGTTCTAATGAGAGCATAACGGACCACGAGGTTGGCTTCCTTCATGTATATATATATATATATATATATATATATATATATATCTATTTACTTTGGGTCCCGTCGATTCTTCATATCCTTCTTCCACTATGATAGATCCAGTTATTCTCGACTTCTATGACAAGTACCAAGTGACGCTTGGCCAAATCTATCCATCTTTCTGGAGGATATTCTATGTGCTCCGTTATTTCTCCAACAAGGTCGTGGGTATGACTTTTACCCTTAACCACTTGATTAGACTGTATAGCCCTCTTCTTTATCGAGGTTTGATTAAGCTTCACCCTCGATCCTCAAAGCCGTTCTTCTCGAAAATTGATGAGAATGAGGATGGAGGGTGGATGAATAGGTTTTTTTGAGTGAGGACCTCGGACATCGTCCCAACCGAGAGGATGCCATTCCCAGAGGAGAGGAATATGGAGCGTAAGTACCTTTCCCTCGAATAAGCATTACAGTCTTTTTATCTTCTTCTCAACAAATGATTTCCTCTTTGTTTATGCAACTACCATTTGGTATCCTGAAGTGGTCCAGGACCTATCAGGGTAGATTAGGCAATTGGATACTTCGTTCCCTTAATTCGGGCATTCTTGGCCCGACCTGGCTAAAACGCGATGGCCGGCCAAGAATCACGGTAAGGCTTTTTGTTGTCGCCTCTACATGTCTCAATATCTCTTTCTTGTTGAAAATCTTTGATTATCACACTTGCACAGTACTCGGCGATAGAGTGCTAATTAGACCGCCTCCCGATGGCAAGTAAGAGGCTCCGAAGCCTGATAAGGCCAAAAAGTGGAAGAAAAAGGCGGTTACTGAATCTCCTGTGTCAAAGAATCCCAAATCATGCAGGCCGCGAGCTGCTACCAAGGTCTTGGCTTCAGATTTCGGGGCAATTCCCACTATGGGGATGAAGACGACGATGATGATGACTACCTTTTGGTACAAAGGACAAGGTCCGGCACGGATACCCCGCAGGTGGCTAGACCAAAGGCTGCTAAATCAGGAACGGCCGACTCGGCTCGAGCCCATGTTGTGGAGGCCCTCGAGGAGGGTTCTGATATGGACCTCGAGTCTCTGATCGGATGTGGCACAGTCCCTGTCGAGGAACCCATTGCTGACAACTCTAAAGGGTCTAGGCCCGGAGTCTTTCGGGGATAGGATTTGCCCATCGGAGACATCGAAATCCTGTTGATACCCAATTTTTTCCTACCTATTTTATACTCAAAATACTCTCAAAATAGCATATACATGCATATATAAGTATGCCCAAGAATTTTCACATTTTCCCTAATTTTTAAAGCTTTTAAAATAATTTTATTATTTGTTTTAGCAGTACAAAATCCAATAATTATTCCCAAAACTATCATTTTCGTGAGTAATCTATTTCCATCCTTTTATTTACACCACAATATAATTAAGGTCATTTTTTGCATATTTTTATAAATTTATTTGATACTTTTTAAGCTAAATAGCATAAAATTGCAATTATAGCCTATATTACGATTAATAGCGTTTTACAATTATAAAATTGTTCCCATTATTTTTAGACTAACGTTTATATATTATTAATTAATTTTATATTTTTAATTTATTTTTAAAATCATTATAACTATCTTAATTAAATTAAAAAGGGAGAAATTGGCTATTTAATACATAGCCCATTACATTTCAATTTTAGCCCAAATCAAACCCCCAATTTCCCAGCCCTATTTTTGATTTAAACCTAACCCAATTCCTAAATTAGCCACTCCTGGCCCACTCAAATAACCCTCCCGGGTCTTTTCTTATAATCACAGTCGTTGATCTAACAGATCAACGGCTCACACACACCCTTTCCATTTTTAATCTACCAACACCCCAACCCTAAATTCATTTCCCTTTACTCGCCGCCCTTGAATCCCCCTACCTCTCTAATCCTCTCTGCAACCTCCCTCAAACCCTAGTCGCCGCCACCCAAACTAACCCTAATCCCTTCGATTCTCACCGGAATACATGGTTTCTCAGGCCATGGAAACCTCATATTCATCTCCTATTGCTCCTATGTGCCTGGTAATCGAAGGTTTGAGGCTAGACCTCTAAGGTCTCCACTCAAACCTCCGCCGACTTGAGGTTTTCGGCCATCTCTGGCATGGCTCCGGCATATATTAGCCTCCTGAGCCTGTTTCCAGCGTTATCCGACTTAGATTGGACCTTTTCCAAGCCTTTCTCATTATAGGGTTCATTTGAAATCCTAGCTGTTCGAGGTTTTTCTCCGATTCTCTTTAGATCTGTGTGTATTCATGCTCTATTTTTGAGTTTTTAAAAGATTTCCCCAACTTTTCTTTAAAAATTTTACTTTCAAAGTCACTTCTTTCCGATTTAGGGTTTCTGAAAATGCTTAAGTGTTTTTCCGACTTTTCTTTTCATTTTCTTTGTGTATGTTTGTCTATACTATGTTCTTATGTTCTGCTTTTACCATGCATGTTCCTCTACTGTGTTTTCTACACTATGTGCTCGTATGCTTTTCACTATGCTCTGTTTCTACTATGATCTCCCCTACTGTATTCTTCTACTGTGTTCATTAAGTGTTCTTACTATTTTTACCTTTTTAAGTTTCCTCCAGAATACCTACTTAAGCATGTTTTCCTCTACTATTTCTTTTGCTCTCATTATGTTTCGAATTAATTTCCTTACTCTGTTTGCTTTAAACTTTCTACTATATTTGCTTGTTCCCTCACTTTGTCTTCTTTACATCTGATTCAAGTCAAAACCCTAGGATTTTAGGGTTTTTGGCGAGTTTGGCCTTGTGTGTTTAGACTAGGGCTCTATTTGAGCCTTAGACTCTCTCAAAATCACTTTGGATCCATGTACTGAGTTTGAACCCCTTTGTGTATGACTCTGAATTCTTCTATACTATACTCTTCTGATTTGCATCACAGTCCCTTTTATATGTGTGTTAAAACCTTTCTTCAAAAAGGCTTTCCAACTTATGTTCGAATCAGAATCTTTTTGGGGTTAATTGATTGTTGAGTAAAACCTCTATTTGCCTTTTCTTGACTTGGTTCATTCGAGCAAAGCATGTAACTTTGATTTCATTGGTTGTTAATTGATTCTCTTTCCTTAATTATACAACCATGTACTGTCAAAATCTTTTCCTTAAATAACTATTATGTATTTACCCCTTCTTGCACTACTAAAAGTGTTTAATTAATCTCTTTCCTTATTTAGTTTGCCCGTTTGAAATGAGAATCCCTTAATTAAAGGGAAACCTTGTGTGTTTGATTTTCAAACTATTTTCTTACCTATTTGTGCTTCTTTTCTGCACTATAAATACATGACTTCCTTCAACAAGACTAAGCATACTAAAAATCACAATTCTCTTCTGAACTTATAGTATTCTTGCTCCTTGACTACACTTTGGCTTTTACAAGACTACTGCTTCTCTTTACTTGCATCTTTGCAACTGGTATGTCCTAAAATTAATTTAAGTGTCATTCTAATGTGTTTATTTACAGTCCTTGTATCCATGTCTATTTTCAATTCTCTGTAAAGCTAATTTTGAAATACCTACATGCTCTTGCCTGCTATTTCTTTGTATCTTGCTGCTTGTATGAACAATTGCCCCCACACCCCATTCCCCTATGTGTGCTGAGTTAAGGTATGGACTGGCAGCGTCCCAATTGCTATCCAGGGCTGAAACTGACCTTCAACAAGGTCCTAACTCCCCAATTCTAAGCCTGACAGGCTGGTCAGGGGTGTGTCAGCATCCCAATTGCTTGTCATGACCACTAGCCTGCCCTGGCCTCCCCCTAAATCCCTTTCATTGCACTTACACTTACTCCTAGTCTCTAAGTTCTACCCCCCTCCTATGAGCCTTGCCTTGGGACCTTGAGTTCCCTCTGAACTTGGACATTTGAGGGCTGGCCCTTCCATGCTGTACTGTGACCCTATATTAATATTTGGGGTATAAGCATTGCTGGAGCTCTTGAAGTTCCTTGGAACTTTGACACATCCCAAATAAGAGAAAGGCTTTAGAAAATCTGGTCCTTGGAAGTTGGTTTATTCCATATGTCAGACTAGGAGTCTGAATTAGGCTCTCCTTGGTTGGATTTGTAATTTCTGATGTAATATGTTTAGTTGTTTTCTTGATTCCTTCAAAGTTGTAATAATTTGTAATAACTGTGGGGTATATAGTAAAATGGGGGAGGGACTCTCATGCTATGCATATGGGGTAGATATCATGTCTATAAGTTTAGAACTGCATGTAGATATCCTGCTTATAAGTTGTTCATTTGCATTAGATATCATGCCTATAAGTCGATTACTGCATATAAACAGCATGTCTGTAAATCTATTCATTACTGTATGTAAACAGCATGCCTATAAATCCATTCATTAATGCATATAGATATCCTGCCAATAAGTTGATCATTTACATTAGAAATCATGCCTATAAGGTATTCATTACTGCATATAGATATTCTGCCTATAAGTTGTTCATTTGCATTAGAAATCATGTTCATAAGTTTCTGCACTTTTGCATGCACACCTTAGGCAAACCGTTTATAGGTTTAAAAAAACAAATGAACGCTAGGTACCATGCCTATAGGATCCCTGCACTCTTACAAACATCCTAAATCAATCACGCATAGAAAAGCATGCCTATAGGGCTAACTAAATGGATCTGAATCATCTAGCTCGTTTGCAAGTTTAAAATCAGTAGTAAAATGTCGTTTAAATTTGCAGATTTTGTTGTCTCTTAAATCAGTAACCTTTCTTTAAAATCAGCCTGCCTTTCGCGATGTTAGATACCATGATTGCAAGCATCACCTAGGCAAACATGTAGTCCATTAACCAATTACACCAGTCTATAATAATTACAACCAGCTGGCAAGCATAATTTGGACTTCTTATATGAAAATATGTGATTTATCAACCACCCTTCCTAGGTTAAATTTCATTAAAGACTTAACCTCTGTTTTCAAGTCGTGCTAAACAATTTGTTTCTTTAAATGAGGAGGCCTGTTTGAGCCCTTAATCGCTACTAGCTCCCCTTTAACTGCTTATGTGTTTTGATTGTCGCCTTAGATTTTTATCCTTTTTTTAACTCTGAAAAGCCCAACTTCCTCCCCTTAGGATTAGTAGTCCCAAATGCCTCCGGGACTGATAGGACGGGGACGGGTAATAGCATGCAATAATTAACGATACCATTCCGTGCTTAATACCTTAACGGGGTGGGAAGGGTAGACATGGAGATGATGATCACGCGATAACACCATGCGTATGATTGTCTACCGGTGTTGTGTGGATGATCTATGTATTTTGCAAACCTAGGACCCCCCCTCCCTTCATGTGTTTCTTTTCCTCTTCTTACTCGTTTCTCGATAAGTTATCTGAATCCTTCTTTCACAAAATTCTGCCTTATCTATTCTCAAATGAGTTCTAAACTAGTGTGCAAGACCCTTTATTTGAGCCCTAATTGCTTATCTGTAAAGTCACAATTGTAACATGGCCAGGAACCACACTAGTGGATCTTGAGGGGTGTCTAACACCTTCCCCTCGAGATAATTTCTAGCCCTTACCCGAACTCTGGTTTTCCAACTCAAAACCCTAAGTGTCCTAATGCACTTAATCATTAGGTGGAGACTCTTCAAATCCAAATACCCAATTCCCAAACGGGAATAGAGTTGTCTTTCCAAATGTCGTAAACCCGATTTCGCGAGAAAAAAAGGGGCGTCGACAGCATGGCGACTCTGCTGGGGATATCTTTAGGCTTTTACCACTTCATGTTATATGTGACTTTACTGCTTCTTTACTGCTTTATTTAATGTCTTTATTCGAAACTGACTTGGCTTTTTGTTTCCTTTTCTTTACTGCTTTCCTTCAATACTGTTGTAATTTTTGAGCAATTATTGTAATCATTATGAACATGAAAATACGTGACAATTTGTTTCATTCTTTGTAACTGCAACTTCAACATCATATTCCACTAGTGCCAAACAAATACCATAGTAACGCTTATAATGAGTTGTTGCGCTCATCCGATATTATTACACCCAAAATTTGGCAAAGGCATATTTACGGTAAAACCATTCAATCAGCGGTGCAGTCAACGATTCCGTACCTTTCCCTCTTGAGTTGTCTGCTCAAGGGTACCGGTCTAATACCCCATAGAAACCTTATTCTATTTAATTTTTCATGCATTACTGTCAAACCTAGTCGAGTAATATTTGTCATCGATTTGACATGAGATTTTATAAAGCACATATAGATTATTATGGTCCATTCTTGAGGTGAATGTGACAACATGTGATTTATGAATACATATTCATTCTTGAAAGAATATGTATGTGCTAGTGCTAGTGGACATATCACCTAACCTCTAGAAAAGTTTGAGATGAAATAAGAAAATAATTTTATTATTATGGCGTGCATGGTCATTGATCACATACCTATTGTGATTATGCCAAAATATTATAGCGATGTGATTGATACATGGCAAAAGTAATAAAAGAAGCACATCTTGCCTATAATGATTTTGACCATGACCATTATGGTATAACTTTCTCCTTAAAAGAGATATTCACTATATGGTGTTAATGAATATATGGTAGTACAAAATTGATTGAAAGCTCTGGAAGAGCCAATTATACTATTTTGGAGAAATAAAATTAATTATCAATAACACATTGTGTTGTAGTAAGTCTCAAAGAAACTTATTGAGTTTCTAAAGTATTCACGAACGCGGTTGGTTATATTGAGACTATAAATAAAGGATATATTTAAGAGAAATTTTCATAAAACACTATCTTTTGGTGGTAATTAGCTATCTATAGATACCATTTGCTATATTACGGATTGTAGATACGTTTTCTGTTGTTATAAGATGTATTAGATGTATTTAAGCTACTGTATTGTCACGACCCCAAACCCGGTCGTGATGGCACCCAACACAACTGCTAGGCAAGCCCGACCAATTTCACTCTCAACCCGAGCATAAAGCTCAAGCCATTTGTTTGAAAATCATTAACAATACTGAAACCAAAAAAAATGTAACTGATAGATGGAAATAATCCGAAAGTAAACAATACTGGACAACCTCCCAAAGACCTGGGGGTCATGAGTCTAGAGCCTCTACTAGAATAGCATAAACATACTGTAAAACAACATAGCCTGAAGTACGCGGAAAAGTCAAATAACAGGAAATAGGGGAGAAGTCGGGTCCCGCAGACGTCAGGCAGCTACCTCGACGACTCCGTATGAAACTCTGATGAACAGCAAAAAGCTCAGCTTGCTCCTGGAGTACCTGAATCTGCACACAAGGTGCAGGGAGTAAAGTGAGTACTTCCAACTCAGTGGTAATAGACATATATAATGTCT
>MU741857.1:104490-127612 GCA_026770625.1 Nicotiana glauca
ACTTACCAGTTTTAGTTCCAATTATCATTAATTATCAATTAGGTGTTTGAAACCTTAGAATTTTGCTAGTCATTTCAGGACAATGTTTAGCTTAGGACTGACATCATGAAAATATGCTATAAATCACAGAAACAGTGATAATACTCCCTGCGGGATCCAAATAACCGGCACGCAGCCCAAATATATCCATAACCATCCAAGTAGGAGGTTTACCAGCTAATTTATAGCTAACAACACAGTACAACATCACTCGGACGGACTAAGCCATAGTCCCGATCACATTCGACCACGCACTCACCGTAGAGTACGTGTCTCGCCTCAATATAGTGTCACAGTGTGATATACCGGGGTGTCAAACCCTCAGGTCATCATCCACATCTATTAACCGGCCACGAGACTAGTCCGCTAAGCCTTTCCCTCTTGAATAAACCTCCTCGGTTGCCGAATCTGCTCAAAACCACAAGGAATACATTAAAATAGGCTAATGGAACATAACCCAATCGAAAGAACTCGAAAAACACCCAAAAACACGAAGTTGGCAAAAACCCGAGCCCCGGGCCCACTTCTCGAAAAATTACAAAATTTACATTTCTGGAATCCTCGTCTCACCACGAGTCCGTACATATCAATTACACAAGAATTGGAGTCCAATAGCCCCTTCAAATCATCAATTTAGTCTCTCTTAGGCTTCAAGCCCTAACCACCATTTTTACCCCTAAATTCCTTGAATTATCAGTGTTTAATCCCTGTTTTTATACCATAACAACATTATTTGAAGCTACAAGTTCATACCTGATGGAATCCCTTCTATATCTCCCAATTAATGCCCAAAATCGCCTCTCCCGAAGTCCCAAAATGTTTTCTGACTTCTGAAAATCGAAACCCACTGTTTCATTAAACACTCCGCATTTTTCGCTTCTGCGGAGAAATTGTCGCTTATGCGACTTCCGCTTCTGCGGAAACTGTCTGCTTCTGCGGCTTCACTTCAACTCATCCAAAACCGCTTCTGCAGTTAATAGTCCACTTCTGCGGACTTGCATATAAGGAAAATGTTCCGCTTCTGCGGAACCTCCCAAGCCATCGCCATTTCGCTTCTACGATAATTTTCCTGCTTCTGCGGACTCGCTTTTGCGAATAAACTTCCGCTTCTGCGGAACTTGCTGGACTCACCAAATTTCGCACCTGCGGAGAATTTTCCGCTTTATGGAGCCGCATCTGCGGTCTCCCTTCCGCATATGCGGAAATACCTGCTGCAACTCAAAACCAGCAAACTTCAACTCCAAATTCTCTCGTTCAACCACCCGAATTCAACCCGAGGCCCTCGGGACCTCAACCAAAAATACAGATATATTCTATTACCTCATTCGAGCTTGTTCCAATCATAAAAACACAATCATTAACACAAAAATCATCAAATCATGACGAATTCAGGCCTAAGATTAACTAAAACTTCCGAATCTCACATTCGATCAAAAACTCGACTAAACGACGTCTGAATGACCTGAAAATTTGCAGACATATCCAAAATCACCTAACGAAGCTACTGCAACTCTCGGAATTCCATTCCGACCCTCGGATCAAAATCTCACCTATCAACCGGAATTCGCCAAAATTCAAACTTCGCCAATTCAAGCCTAATTCTACATCGGACCTCCAAATTCAATTCCGATTGCACTCCTAAATCACAAATCATCACCCGAAACTAGTCGAATCATCAGAAATCCATTCCGAGCTCTCTAACTCATAAGTCAACATCCGGTTGACTTTTCCAAACTAACCTTCTCTTAAGGAGACTAATTGTCTCATTTACAACCAAACTCTATCCGAATTACTTCAAATTCACCAAACACATATAATGAAACATATAGAAGCATAAAACGGGGAAAACGGGGCGGAGATACATGAGACGACGGGTCGGGTCATTACATGTATTCATAAATAAAATAGCAAAAATAGGTATGAATCAGGGAAGTCCAGCTAATCAGTTATTGTATTCGACTGTATTCATGGCATGAAACATGGGATTATAGTTGGATAGATTATTTTATTCGACTGTATTCATGGCGTGAAACAGGATTACACTATTTTTAAATGGAAAGTGAATCAATTAACATAATAGACTCCTAATATAACTCAACAAACTCAATTATAACACACAAATTTTTTATTTCCAGTTATAAAAAAGATTCTCAACCGAAAAATACCCCTAAAATATAGCAATCTTCAGAGAAATTATATAATATATCTGAATACATTAATTATATTAATTAAAAAAATATATGAATACATTCATGGAATACAACTAGACAGTGAATACAACGAAATACATGGAATACAACGAGATACATTAAAATACAATGAAAAAAGACAATGAAATACATGGGAATATAGCAAGATACATTGAAATATATTAACAGAAAATTCAAGTTGCTCAGCCCCAAACTCCGTCATCTTTGTTCAAGAACAAACCCTAATTTCCGGTGAATCCGCGGTCGAGCAATGGTGGCAGAAGAAGGACTCTATTAAAGCTTGAATCTTGTATTGAAGATGACGGAAAGTTGTATTTGCAGAGGCTGAAAAGGATTTCATTGATTTCCACTTTCACATCCTCTCATTGCCTGTGGGCAGTGATGTCAGGCTTCTTAAGGAGAAAAGGATGAACTCATCTGTTGGAATCTCTTCAGTTCCTCTTCTATTGCTTAGTGATGAAATTTGATGAAACCATATTGTTGAAACCATATGTCAACATATTTGACTGGGTAACATATATGCATGCTCCGATGAAATTGGAGAAATTGGCATCAGAGAGAACGCATGTGATGTGGGTGAGAGGAATTTTGTGTCACAACCCAAACCCGGTCGTGATGGCGCCCAACCCTAAAGCTAGGCAAGCCTGACCAACAATCGCTCCCAATTCAACAATAAATCTCAAAACTGACAATTTAAGGAGAATATAATAGTTTTAGAATAATAATCCAATATTTATAGAAGAATAATACTGAGAAATACGAAGTCTGATAAAAACACTCCCAAAAGATCTGGGGTCACGAGTCTAGAGCCTCTAAAACAAACTGGATAACAATATCTGAACGAAAATACACAAGTCTGGGAATATATATATAAATAAAACTGAAATAGGAAGAGTAGTCAGGTCCTGCGAACGTCAAGCAGCTACCTCAACAACTCTGATAAGCTCTGGAGACAACGACTGCTCAGCTGAGCCTCCGGTGCACCTGAATCTGCACACAAGGTGCAGGGATTAGGGGTGAGTACTACCAACTTAGTGAGTAATAAGCATATAAAATGTCTGAAGATAAGAAATCCACGAAATGCCACAAAGTAAAGCTAAAACTAACAGTCCGACACCTTAACTACGAACAACAGCAAAGCAACATCAAGTATATCAGTCAAGTATAATGCAAGGATGCAATGCAATGAACATGAACCCGCTGCGGCGTACAGCCCGATCCATTTAACGTCGACGGCGCTCACTGGGGGTGTGTACAGACTCCGGAGGGGCTCATACAGCCCAAGCGCAATATCATCATATCATTACTGCGGCGTGCAGCCCGATCCATACTCAGTCCACAGTATGCATATGAGTCACGTAACAGATTCAATTAATTTCTCAGTTTCCAATTTATTAAGAAGAATATACTTAGTTATTTAACTTCAGGAAAAGTGACTTAGCATTTCATAACAGTGATTAAACACAGAACTTAGATCAATGATTATACAAAGCATGCTATCACAATGATATTCATCCTCTGAGGATGCTACAGATTGGCACAAGGCCCCAAACATGGCAATAAGCCCAGATATATTCAATAAAGGGTGCGTATCAGTCACCAATATAGAAAAATTCTTGTTCGGGATGGACCAAGTCACAATCCCCAGTCATAAACAATCCCGCACCTGCCATGGGGTGCGATTCACGCCCTAATATAGCGTCACAATGTGATAAACCGGGGTTTCAAACCCTCAGGCCATCATCTATACAAACTACTCACCTCTAACCGGCCGTAGACTGATCCGCAATGCCTTTTCCTTTTGTATCGGCCTCCTCGCGCGTCGAATCTAGTCAAAATCACAACGAATACATAAATATGGGTTAAAGAAACATAACCCAATCAAAAATACTCAAAAAGTACTAAAATTCACGAAGTTAGTAAAACCCGAGCCCTGGGCCCACTTCTCGAAAAATTTCGAAAATGACATCAACAGATTCTAGTCCGTACATATAAAGTTTACCAAAATCGGAGTTCAAATGCTCCCTAAAAATCTAATTTCTCATTAAGAAAACACAAGCCCTAGTTCTTCCCTTTTTACTCAAATTCTATGAATTTAGGTGTTAAAATCACAGTTAGATGACGTTTCTAAGCCATAGGACTTACCTCCAATCAATACCCGTCGAAAACCCTCTTCAAATCTACCAAAAAGCCCTTGAGGCGGAGTAAAAATGGAGGAAATATGATATGGGTCGCGGATGAAATAACACTTAAAACTATTCTGCCTAGGCATTTTTAACCCTATGCGATCGCATCACTACCATTGCGATCGCATAGCACAAATTTTCATCTTCCCAAAATAACCCTATGCGTTCGCACTACACCCCCGCGTTCACATATACCAACCCCTGCCAAGGACCCCAGGCCCAACTACCCTACGCGATCGCACCCGACCTTGTGCGAACGCACTGCTCAAAATTCCCAGACCTATGCGATCGCATGGACCCTAATGCGACCGCATAGCACAAAATAGGGATCCTCTCCCAGCCTTCTATGCAATCGCAATGCCCCCTATGCGATCGCATAGAGCAAATTCCTCTGCAACATTTCTGCTGCATTTCTGCAACTCCCAAAGCCAAAAACCTTCCGTTTAACCACCTGAAACCACCCCGAGGCCCCCGGGACCTCAACCAAAAGTGCCAACCCATCCTAAAACATCACACAAACATGTTCCAATCATAAAAACACATCCAACAACACAAGAATCATCAAATTACCACGGATTCAAGCCTAAGTCAAACTAAAACTTTCGAAACTTGCATTTGATCAAAAACCCGACCTAAACACCTCCGAATCAACTGAAATTTTGCACACACGTCCAAAATCACCTAACGAAGCTACTGCAACTCTCGGAATTCCATTCCGACCCCCGGATCAAAATCTCACCTATCAACCGAAATTCACCAAAATTCAAACTTAGCCAATTCAAGCCTAATTCTACACCGGACCTCCAAATTAATTTCCGATTGCGCTCCTAAATCACAAATCACCACCCGAAACTAGTCGAATCATCGAAAATCCATTCCGAGCCCTCTAACTCATAAGTCAACATTTAGTTGACTTTTCCAAACTAACATTCTCATAAAGAGACTAATTGTCTCATTTCTAACCGAACTCTATCCGAATTACTTCAAATTCTCCAAACACATATAATGAAACATATAGAAGCATAAAACGGGGAAAACGGGGTGGTAACTCCCGTGACGACGGGTCGGGTCGTTACATTTTGAGATTGAGCATCATGTTTTCAGGGAATGGAGGAAGAGAATGGCATGTATCAAAGTAGAGAGAGAAAGAAAATAGTGTAACTGAATAACGTTTTTAGTGGCTTGAGGTTAGGAGGTAACCAAAATTAGATATTTTGCTACAAACATTAAAAGGTATCTACAAAATATAATTTTTTTAAAATGGTATTTATTTAAAATAAATAAGGTGTTAACCTTTGCTATAAGAGGTAAAAATTGCTACATTTGTTATTTCTATTACTACAACTAGTAGCATGATAATATATATATGTTAAAAACTATATGCTTTATTCTCAAGTTTGTACGACACAAATAAAGTATACAACAATAAAGTAGAAGTTTATTAATATAAAAATTTATCATATTATACTAAAAGTGGGAAGCTCCTATCTTCAAAGTTGGATTACGATTTTGCCCCTGTCGTAAATTAGTTTTAAGCAAAATTTAATAAAATATTAACATCTAATATAATAAATATGTAATAGTAATATTATTATTACATGAAGGCTAATCAGATTCATGTAATTACGGCAATTGAATGTAAGTTTACTGCAATCCTGTCCTAATTAAAAATGATGAGTGGATAAGAAGCTCATATGTCATATTTGAATGCTCCACATTCACTTCTCCCTCACGTTCATGTAATTACCGCATTTGAATGTAAGTTTACTGCAATTGTATGTAATCCTAATCATAATTAAAAATGATAGAGTGAATAAGAATCTCATAATTCCTATTTTAATGCTCCACATTCACTTCTCCCTAAACATGTGCATCTAATTCCTAATTAAATATTTAATTTAGCCCATATTTATCTCCTAGGTTTAACGTAAACTGAAACCTTTGTTTTGGATTTCACAGCTAGACTCTTTAATTTGGAAGGAACATATTGTGTTAATTAATTATTCTTAATATCACTTAATTCATATTATTATACTAAATTCTAATACTAAATACTAAAAGTAGGAAAAGTAGGAAGATGCGTTAGTAAATCTATTCAAAGTACAACTAATGTTTTGGTTTTTGGTTTTTTCCCAGGTTCTCCTTCAACTCCCTAAAATTGTTTTTTTTCCGGCCATTGATTGTTGTTTCATTCAGTTTCTTTCCATAATAAAGTCATTGAAATCTTTTCCATAATAAAGTCATTAGATTTTAAATGACTATTCTTGTCTTGCAACTATATATTGCATTTGGTGCTTTAACTTCTAAAGCATATATATTAGATAGGAAAAAAAAATATCTACATTATAATTATATATTGTATTTGCATCTATTCTCAAAACTACTATAGGATAATTTACAGTGGCAAACGTAGAAGATCTGGGAAAGTTACGCATACTTATAAGCCAGTTGAAGAAATATACTACAAAATAGGTAATTAAAGTTTTGGTCATTTGACGAGGTTCAATAAACGAATACAAAAATAAGAATGGTGAAGGTGTACGTTGGCAACTAATATTCGTTGATGAAGAGGTAACTTTATTTTTATAGTTTCTTATATCACCGCTCAATATACTGCCTCATATGGTGAGTCTATTGCTTGTCCGTCTTGACAAAGGAAACAAAAATACAAACTACTCTTTTCAACAATGACGTTCAAGTATGGAAGAATTTTTTCGACCAAAATAAAAGCTATTACATTATAAACGAAAAGATAAGCGGCACAAAACCAAACTTTTTATCCGTGCATATGATATCCTTGTCCTATTATCCTTTTTGAATACTTTCTGCAAAATTTCTTTTTTTCAAAAGAGTATCTCCACACAACCGTATCTGCAAGCTATATATGTTTCAATTATTTTATGGTGCAACTATTGACTTCTTTTCAGTCCTTTTTGGATCATAGTTAGCAATCTATTATTCTTGATTATGTGATTGTTGAAAAGTTCTAAAGTTCAACATGACACTAATGTGAAAAATTCTCTTGAAAGTCAGGAGCATGATAAGTTAATATGGAGAATTTTTAGGGCTGTACAAAACTTTTATATTGTCATGTTATATTCAAATAGCTTATGATGCAATTGTAAACTTCGCTTAGGTCCTTTTTGTATCATAGCTAATTAACTGCTTTCAATGTTTGTTTTGAATTATTTAGTATTAATATTGTCAAGGCAAAATTTTGCTGCAAATGTAGACTTCGCTTAAGTACTTTTGGATCATAGCTAATTAATCACTATAATACTTAGTGCAGAATATGTTTGTTGCAGATTAATTGGTATTTTCATGATACGTTAAATTCTTATTACGTTCCATACAGCCGTAGATCAGTTTCTCAAAATAGAAAACACATCAAATGATTTGTTTGTCCTAATTTCAATACGTTATTATTTAGTATGAGCGTTAAATTTATTATCTCCAATAAAACTTAATTTGATGTTAACGATGATTGTGAATGTACTGTTTAAATATTCTTCATAACTATATCCTTCTTGTGAGACAATACGTAATAATAGATAATACAATCCTTTTCTTCTTTATTTTTATTGTGGTGCTATTAGTATTTACTTCTTTGATCTTAATTTTGATTTTTGGTGACTTTTTTGCGTGCCAAATTTGTATATTTAATTTTCTCAGTTATTCAACTTTGATTGTTTATTTCTTTCACCTTCAAGAGCTACAATATTTTTGCATTATAGCTTTTTTTTTACATTCCTTATTACACTATAGAAAGGTTCACAATAAAATATTTACGGTGACAAATTTGAGCACGTACAATACACTTGCGATTCCTACTTTTGTGATGTTGTTATATATTTTATTCAAAAAAAATATCATCTTTTATTATTTCTTCAGTATGAAAATTTTTACTCGAAAACTTATGAGATAATATTTAAATTCTCATCGAAAATTGATTGTGTGAATCATTCTCTGATCTATAAAAATGTTAAATTTTTCATGAAGTGCGACTAATCAAAATATCAAACTATCGACATTTGATATGTGATTGGCGTGTTAAAATTATTGATACTATTACATTTATGCAATTCGACTAACATTGTTCCATCTAATTCATATATAAAAGGGCTCACAAATTTGAATCAGACAAGGGGTACATGTACTTGCAATTATGATTTATAAGTGTGAGTCAAATTTATTGATTTCAACAATTATTATCTATTTATATCACAGTTAACTACTATTTCTATGCAATTGTACATCATAAATTGACGTTGATTTTTCTAGCCATCCTGAGGAATGCATATGTTGATCGAATTTCTCTACAGCTTCTACAAAATTCTACTTTCATTCGAAAATAACTTCTTGACATGTACGCGACTATAACAAAAGAGGAAGCTACAATTTCTTAAACATAAGGCACAAAGTTTAAGACAGGCAGCACTTGCAACCATAGCCTACGTTCCTCATATTCATGTATAAAGTATGTGTCGTTGAAGCATAGTAGGCTCACCATAAATTAGTTTTGAGCTTACATTTTTTTTTTTCAAAATTTATGTAACTCATTGCACGCTTATTCTAAGAATAGATATATCGCTTTAAAATAGTTGTACTAAATAACATGGGGTATACGTGCAACGCACGTGTCCAAGAACTAGTATCATAATAAACTTGGAGTTTATTGATAATTACACACGTCTTGGTGTAAGCCTGAAGTTTATCAATATTGATGATTTATTCAGTTGTCATAATTAGTTTAACCATATCAATTTTAAGTATGATTTACAAAAATAAAAGAGAATTCACATGGGTAAATATTAAAGAACTAGAAAGTTCTTTACTAATTATCTTATGCTGCTTGTTCTCATTAAGTAATAGACCGATTAAAATTGAGATTGAATTCCATGAACATTGAAAATATCAAAGGTGAATATGAGCCAATTCACATGAGATGCATCTATGAGATGGTTACACGTGCAATTATTATCAACCCACAATATGGTATTTGCGAGGTAACTCGCTCAATAATTTAATTTAGAGTATAATTTCCAGATTTTCTATTCAAGACAATTCATCTTGATAAGTCGGTTACATCATAGTTGATTTAGCAAAATAATTTATTGAGTGCCTCCACTTAGTAGCTAAACTATTGCTTAAGAGAACAAAGTATCATATCAGTTTGATATACGTTATATATGAAAGTATATTATATTCTCCCCTCACAAGTGGTTCACAGTCGAGAACCAAATAATTTTATCTTATTACTATTGATATGCGGTGTATATTTTTATTAGTACACCACAATGCAGAAAGGTGGATTTTCAAAGGTGAGGAAACAAGTTAGTTTTTCTAACATGAAGCAGAGACAAGATAAACAGTTGAGATAAAGTTACAGAATAAATTATCATTTGTACATCGAGATTCTTGAGTAAGATAATATGAACTCGAAATTCATAAAAAGACAATTCATCTGCAATATATTGCAAATTATGTCAAAAGCATTTGCTGACCAAAAGAAAGTAACTATATTCTCACTGCAAATGCCCTTATTAGAATAAGTCCTAGAAAGACAAAGTCTATGGTACGCTTAAAGTGTATAGACAAATCGGATTCAAATAAAATTCTTGATAAAGAAGATGAGCAAATGATCAAAATGATCATAATAAGGAGGCATGTGTTTTAGAAGATCATATGACATAATACCCCATAAAATCTCAAAAGAGGTTCAGGTACCTAAAAATATGAAGGAAGAAATCTCTATGTTATATATTTATGAAAAAATATTGGAATCGATATAAAATGTTCGTCAATTATATCTATGATAACTTTAAGTATAGATGGGGATCTTATGTCTGTCGAATACAGACATAAAAATATTGTCACGACCCGGATATCTCATCCTCGAAAGTCGTGATGGTGCCTACTCGTAGAAGCTAGGCAAGCCACGATCTTAGAAATCATTAACTCTTTTGCTTTTAACTCTTTTTTTACCAATTAAATTAACAGGGAATAAACAATTAAATAACAACGAAATATGAAATTTAGCGGAAGTCTTAAATAAAATATAAAAACAAAATATCCTGAAGACCAACACATGCCTCTAACCAGAACCTGGTGTCACAACATCCAGGGACTGTCTAGGATTACTACAAATAAGCATTTGAAACAAAAGAACATAGTCTGTCTTGAGTACAAATGACAACAGAACATAAAAACTGATAGAAGAGACACGCGGGCTTGCGGACGCCAGCAGGGCTACCTCGGAGTCTCGGACTAAAGGATAGCTCCTGATCTACAGCTGATGACCAAATGTTGCTCCGGGATCTGCACACAGTGTAGAGCACAGTATCAGCACAATCTACCCCATGTGCTGGTAAGTGCCTAACCTAACCTCAGCGAAGTAGTGACGAGGCTAGACCAGACTACCACATAAACCTGTGCAGTTATATATATACAACGGAATAGAGTGTCATGACCCAAATCCCGAACATGGTCATGATGGTGCCTCTCATAAAGACAAGGTCAGCCAATCAACCCAATTCATTCTTTTAAAGCAATTATTTAACACAATTACAGTACATCATGGTTTAATGATACCAAATAGTGAAATAATATAGATAAAGATGTGGAAATCCAACCCAGCACAGCCCTAACCGGGGTGTCACAAGTCATGAGCATCTATTAGAGTATAAATACAACTACAAGGTTTGAAATATACAAAACAGGACTGGTAAACAAAAGGGAGAAAAGCGGTGCTGCGAACGCTGACAGCCGCCTTGCTAAAACGCCGATAACCCTGCCTCCAATCAACCAAAACCCGCTACCGGGTGTATAAATACCTGCATCTGCACAAGGTGCAGGGAGTAAAGTGAGTACTCCAACTCAGTGAGTAATAAGAGTAAATAACAACTGAGCAGTAAGAAATCACGTAAAGCAAGCCATCATGCTATATAGGAGCAATGTAAACCCTTTGAGAAAAATAGTGAAACCGTAAAATCTTTAGAAATATCTTGGCTCAAATTAAAACCTCTTTTGAAAATATCTTTTTTTCCAACAGTTAAGCAAATGAATGCAAAACAAGTAGTGCAAACAAGCACAAAAGTCAGACCCTCGGGCACAATACTCCATTAACAGATAACGCCAGGATATCAGGTAATTATTGCAAGAAGTAGCATAAAAGCCAATGAAATAAGAGTGCTGAAATATCATGACAAATAATACAAATAAGAACAGATGCATGAGTGCAATACAATGCATATGACGGTACACTCTGGTACCCACTGCAGCGCGCAACCCGAGCCATCCATTTATTTATCGTTGATGGCGCTCACTGGGGGTGTGTACAGACTCCGGAGGGGCTCTTACATCCCAAGCGTAATATCAAGCCATCTCGTGGCATCAACCAAGCTCTCAGCCTCAATATCAATATAATCAACCAGGCTCTCGGCCTCAAGATCAATGTACTCAACCAGGCTCTCGACCTCAATATCAATATAACAATACTGCGGCGCGCAACCCGATCCATAAGTATCCTCACAATACAGGCCCTTGGCCTTACTCAGTAAACATAATCACATAAGCCACTCGGGCAACAATAAAGTATGATGCTCAGCCCCAAAATAATTTATGAAAATATCATTTCGAGTGTTTAAGGCATAATAACTCGGCTGAGTTTTTAAAACAGTGGAAAATACATGACTGAGTTCAAATATATAACTAAATCAGTGATGAATTATCGACAACAATCCCCGAAGGATTCAAATAATTGGCACGAAGCCCAAATATGGCAATCAGCCCAAATTATGATGATCAGAAATAGTTTCAGTCAAACATGCAGTAATTTCATCAATCGGGACGGACCAAGTCGCAATTTCCAATGGTGCTCTACCCCACGCTCGCTATCCGGCGTATAAGTCACCTCAATACAGCACTATGGTGTGCAAATTCGGGGTTTCAAACTCTCAGGATGTTATATACAAACATTACTCATCTCGAACCGGCTATTTTTTTAACCCACGACGCCTTTGCCCCTCGAATCGATCTCCGAATGCCTCGAATCTAGCCATAACGATTCGATTCAGTTAATAAAAATCATATAAATTTATTCCATATGAAATTCTACATTTTCCATCAAAAATCCGAAATTACACTCAAAATTTGCCCATGGGGCCCACATTTCGGAACACGGAAAAAGTTACAAGACATGAAACCTCATCCAACCACGAGTCCAACCATACAAATTTTACCAAAATCTGACAACAATTCGACATCCAAATCTAGAATTTTCGTTTTTGAAAGGTTTACAATTTTCTCCAATTTATTCCATTTAATTCTCTAATTCATGATGAAAATAACCATGTAATCATTAAATATAATCACTTTTGGATATAGAACACTTACCCCAATTCATATGGTGAAAATCGCTTCGAAAATCGATTCAATCCGTTCTCCATAGCTTCAAAAATGAGAAAACTCTCGGATTGCCCGATTTATACACGGTCCAGGAATTTTCGCATCTGCGGTACTGTTCACCGCAGGTACGATTTTTACTGTTCACCGCAGATACGGGATTAATGTTCATCGCAGAAGCGGTATTGTTCACCGCATCTGCGAAAATACCAGCTTTTTTCCCAGAAAATTGCAGCAGCTTTTTGTTTCACTAAAAATACTCTAACTCCATCATACGAACTCGAAATTTGACGATTCTTGTTCCTACGAGTCACAAATAATAATACGAACCTATTCCTTCAATCGAAACACAATTTGGAGTTCATTTGCTCAGTGCAATACCCGTTTTGCTTGTTAAATAATTAATCCATGTTTCACGTCAAAAACCCAATCGCGACTTGATGAAATTAGACCAAACTTTCCAGATCACTCCTATAATTCATTATTAAAATTTTGAAAGTCTCGAAATCAAATTTCGATCTCTAGAACTAAAAATGGACCTTTGGATCATCACATGCTTATGCTCAAAACGGCAAAAATCTTCCAAAACTTATCCTAGCCTCATGGGACCCCGACCAAACATGCCAACATAATTCATAACATCATTCAAACCTTTTTCAATCATCAAAACACCTCAAACAACATCAAATTACCCAAAACTCATAGAATTCAAGCCTAAGTTTCCAAAACCTTCCGAAATACACTTTCGATAAAAAACCTGACCAAACGATGTCCGAATGACCTAAAAGCTTACACACACATCCCAAATGACACAATGAAGCTACAGCCTCTTGGAATTTCATTCCGACACCCGGATCAAAATCACACCTTTCAACCGGAATTCGCCAAAATACTAACTTAGCCAATTCAATCCTAATTCTACACCGGACCTCCAAAATTACTTCCGGTCACACTCCTAAGTCACAAATCACCTCCCGGAACTAACCGAACCGTCGGAATTACATCCGAGCCCTCTAACTCATAAGTCAATGTCCGGTTGACTTTTCCAACTTAAGCCTTCTTAAAAGAGACTGTCTCATTTTTTATCAAAACCACTCCAAACCAACTCGATCACATAAGATACGGATAATGAAGCATAAAGAAGTTGAAAATAGGAAAAACAGAGCGGTAACTCACGAGACGACGGGTCGGGTCGTCACATCCTTCCCAACTTAAACAAACGTTCGTCCTCGAACGTGCCCATAGGTGTTCCAAAAGCCAAACAATCATTGAATAACCTTACCATGCATAAACCTGGGGCTGATTCCACGTCACCCTATCTCATATAGGTTCGACAACACATTGTAACTGAAATTTGTTTGCAATCCAATCTAGTCAACAAACCATAGGACCATATTCCCACTTTTGAAATCTTTCATATGATCCGAATCCCACATTTATACTGTGAATAAGCCCGAACAATCTGTAACAACCCATACCTGCAACCTCGAGTGCAATCACATAACATAACACATGACTCAAATGCTTGCAGCAATAACTCCTAATCACAGCAGTTGCACGCAACACCTGAATGCCGATAGAAAACTCTTATCAACTGAAGTTTCTTTCCAATACCTTTACATATACTGCAATTGATAACTAAAACACGCAGTAAGCCATCACCATTTCTCATATCAACCATTCATGAAACCAATTCTCCTTTGACAATTATTACATCAAATTTCTGAGTCGAAGCTCAATATTATCCTTCCAACATACTGAAATTGAATCCGCTCGTACTCATTAAAGATCCCAACAATCTCATCTAATCAACACACTACTCTGGTGACATTACACATTAATACAGGACTAAGCCACAACTTGCACAATACGCACACCAATAAGCAATAGTCCGGGTATACTAAATTCATGAAAAATGACTCAGATGAAAGAGTTGTACCACAAGCTCACTAGTACCACCACAACACAAGGCTGAGAACCTGTCTCACATCATAGAAACAGAACACTCGAATCTAACCGCAAGGTCATACCTCCACATAACTTAGCTTCCATGCGCGACCCTATTCAGACACTAGTTCACCAGGCGCGGTCACAGACCTCCAATCCAAGCATATCATATAGGAGCAATCTAACAAGTACACATGTATATGTTAACTGAAATAAGATTCTCATGCTCCTGGACTGGCATAAATAACACTTTATATCGTAGGCATGAGCATACTATGCTGTCACAGCTCAAATCAACAAATTAACACAGAATTAATAATTACCAAGTTAGTTCTGGAATTTAGCATCTTGGAAATCTTAAGTATAGTCCAGATAGTTCTTAACAAAGTTACGAATACACGAAACATTATACCTTTAAGCTCAATATCCCACTCTAGACATATCATAGCATACACATCTTCCGAGCATGAATATTGGGTCGGTGCTTGCACACAGGTTCAAACCTCACATATATTCACGCTCACAGCTCATATTTATCACCATCAAGTAGATCGACTAGTGCATCCAAACTCAAACACGCCACAATCCCAAAATAGTATGTTTTGAGAATTCCCTGTCTCCAAATTCGTAGATCACATAAATCACCGTACTGATCACAACCTCAGCACTCAAATGACTGACACATCCCTCAAGTACGATCATTTCATGATAATTATTTTCAAAAAATTTCTACAATACATAGCTAGATCGAAATATTGGCAGTCGATCAACCAAGTGGGTGTTGCAACACCAATAGACATTTGTTAGTTAAAATATAGTGCGCACCCTTCTCGGGTCTTACCGAGCAGTTATATCATTCATCTAAATATCTGAAACTGACTATTCCATCCAGAATTCATGACCTTCCCTTTAAGAATGAACTGCCACCTTGCACATGAACATATTAAACATGTACAACATACCATGTCTACTATGCCGTCATTTTGCAAACGCAAGAATATCATTAGAATTTCCGAACTATAGGAAAATTACATTCCGGGCAGTTAGAAATCTTCTATTTTCCCCCATTTAGGAGGAGTTCATAATATACAATATGTTCTGCACACCGGTAGAAGATATCCGGATCGAACCATGGTAAAAACCATCAAGAAAACTTTCAAATCTGCTCGCACATAACCAAGTTATCAAAATGGAGTTCCTCTGGCTTGAACAGGCCATGTAGGTCACCAACCCCAAAAAAAAAAAATTGCCACAAAACATCGGGAAGATCCCTCACAATTGGGGCATAATCAAGGAGTCTTAGCTCCAACATCTCGTGCAAAAGCTAGAAATGACAGACAACCTTACCCAACCATATGATGGGCTTTCAAGAAGGAAACTACTCTGCTAGGAACATAATCAGTCACACCACGCCACTCGATCCACGATACACCCGGTATAGCCAAAGTAACTGTCTTAACATTACAGTCTAGAACAGCATGACACGGAGATAACCAATCCATGCCCAATATAATATTAAAGTCCACCATGCCCAATAGCAGTAGATCAACTCGGGTCTCCAGACCCTCAAAAATCACAACACATGACCGATACACACGGTCTGCAACAACAGTATCGCCCACCGGGGTAGATATATGAACAGGTAAAGAAAGAAACTCTCGGGGCGTACCCAAATAATGAGCAAAATATGAGGACACACAAGAATAGGTAGAACCGGGATCGAATAATATAGAGGCATCTTTGTGGTAGACTGGAACAATACCTGTAATAACAGATTCTGAAGCAATAGCATCTGTCCTTCCTGGAATAGCATAAAAACGAGCCTGGCCACCGCCTGATCGACCTTAATCTCCGTAAGCCATAACTAACTCACCAACACGCCTCAAACTGGAACCAATATAGCACCTAACCGTGCAATCAACTTAATTAATAGCAAACTCCCCAACTTGGCTCATAGTCATAGATCAAAACGCACTCAGTAAATCATAACACATATACTCTATTGTTGTCGTAATACCATAGTGAGGTTAAACTCACTCCTTCATAAGCTTTTGGAAACACAAATCATCTGGAATTTTAACTCTTCTGCAATTCTTGCATTCACTCACACAACAGTTAAGCCCACTCTCTAGGCAGCCCAATTTAGATTTCAATGCATATTCTTCACTTGTAAATAAGATCTTCTAATAAACAACATAAGGATCATGCAACTTTAGAACCCTCCGCGGGAGATAACCCACTTGCTTTGCCTCCAATTAACATTTTGTATACCTTCCACTGTCATACACATTACACAGTCACTTAATCTTCCGGAGTCTAAACTCATACCGCAACGTGAAATTTACTTCACTCCAATTAGGAGACATGAGAAGATTCTTCACGCGCCCATAACTCAAAGCTACACATCCATCACAATGAAAATCAAACACTTAATTGTTCATCTATCATCCTGCAGCCCTTCTTTGTCACTTCCGAGTCATATAGATACATCTCACAGTACTAACATACTCATCACGTAGCTATCCAGCCATCATTCCCACTAATAGGGACAATACCAAACATATAAGTTCAAAACACTTGCTCACACAATCAGCACCTCGATGCTCAATCCATAGGCAAAGATCCGGCTTCAAGTCCTCTAGACTGGCCTAACATCAACTCACAGAGATAACATCTCACCCCTCAATCAGGGAATCACAAGCCATTAAGGTACATCTGATACTAAGCGCTCGTTCTCACATACAAATACGTGCAAGGAATTCAAAGAGTTATATTCCAAGCTGAATCAAGGACGCACGATAAGAATTTGAAGTTTTTCCTAAAGGTTCTGCAGCCTCCCCAGGATAAATACAAACGTCTCCGTACTGATCCGTGAGACTCTACTAAACCTGCTCATGACTCGTGAGACCTATGTAACCTAGGCTCTGATACCAACTTGTCACGACCCAAATCCCGAAACTGGTCATGATGGCACCTCTCATGAAGACAAGACCAGCCAGTCAACCCAATTCATTCCTTTAAAGTAATTATTTAACACAATTACAGTACATCATGGTTTAATGATACCAAATAGTGAAATAATATAGATAAAGATGTGGAAATCCAACCCAGCACAGCCCTAACCGGGGTGTCACAAGTCATGAGCATCTATTAGAGTATAAATACAACTACAAGGTTTGAAATATACAAAACAGGACTGGTAAACAAAAGGGAGAAAAGCGGTGCTGCGAACGCTGACAGCCACCTTGCTAAAACTCTGATAACCCTGCCTCCAATCAACCAAAACCCGCTACCGGGTGTATAAATACCTGCATCTGCACACAAGGTGTAGGGAGTAAAGTGAGTACTCTAACTCAGTGAGTAATAAGAGTAAATAACAACTGAGCAGTAAGAAATCACGTAAAGCAAGCCATCATGCTATATAGGAGCAGTGTAAACCCTTTGAGAAAAACAGTAAAACCTTGAAATCTTTAGAAATATCTTGGCTCAGTTTAAAACCTCTTTTGAAAATATATTTTTTTCCAAAAGTTAAGCAAATGAATGCAAAACAAGTAGTGCAAACAAGCACAGAAGTCAGCCCCTCGGGCACAATACTCTGTTAACAGATAACGCCAGGATATCAGGTAATTACTGCAAGAAGTAACATAAAAGCCAATGAAATAAGAGTGCAGAAATATCATGATAGATAATACAAATAAGAACAGATGCATGAGTGCAATGCAATGCATATGATGGTACACTATGGTACCCACTGCGGCGCACAGCCCAAGCCATCCATTTATTTATCGTCGACGGCGCTCATTGGGGGTGTGTACAGACTCTGGAGGGGTTCCTACAGCCCAAGCGCAATATCAAGCCATCTCGTGGCATCACCTAGGCTCTCGGCCTCAATATCAATAAAATCAACCAGGCTCTCGACCTCAATATCAATGTAATCAACCAGGCTCTCGGTCTCAATATAAATATAATCAACCAGGCTCTCGGCCTCAAGATCAATGTAATCAACCAGGCTCTCGGCCTCAAGATCAATGTAATCAACCAGGCTCTCGGCCTCAATATCAATATAACACTGCTGCGGCGCGCAGTCTGATCCATAAGTATCCTCACAATACAGGCCCTCGGCCTTACTCAGTCAACATAATCACATAAGCCACTCGGACAACAATAAAGCATGATGCTCAGCCCCAAAATAGTTTATGAAAATATCATTTCGAGTGTTTAAGGCATAATAACTTGGCTGAGTTTTTAAAATAATGGAAAATACATGACTGAGTTCAAATATATAATTAAATTAGTGAGGAATTATCGACAACAATCCCCGAAGGATTCAAATAATTGGCACGAAGCCCAAATATGGCAATCAGCCCAAATTATGATGATAAGAAGAAGTTTCAGTCAGATACGCAATAATTTCATCAATCGGGACGGACCAAGTCGCAATCCCCAATGGTGCTCTACCCCACGCTCGCTATCCGGCGTATAAGTCACCTCAATACAGCACTATGGTGTGCAAATCCGGGGTTTAAAACTCTCAGGATGTCATTTACAAACATTACTCACCTCGAACCGGCTATTTATTTAACCCGCGACGCCTTTGCCCCTAGAATCGACCTCCGAATGCCTCGAATCTAGCCATAACTATTCGATTCATTTAATAAAAATCATAGAAATTTATTCCATATGAAATTCTACATTTTCCATCAAAAATCCTAAATTACACTCAAAATTTGCATGTGGGGCCCACATCTAGGAACAGGGCAAAAGTTACAAAACATGAAACCTCATCCAACCATGAGTCCAACCTTACAAATTTTACCAAAATCCGACAATAATTCGGCCTCCAAATCTAGAATTTTCGTTTTTGAAAGGTTTACAATTTTCTCCAATTTCTTCCATTTGATTCACTAATTCATGATGAAAATAACCATGGAATCATTAAATATAATCACTTTTGGATATAGAACACTTACCCCAATCCATATGGTGTTGATACCTAATTTTTTTCTATGTATTTTTATACCCCAAAAATACTTCCAAAATAGCGCATATATGCATATATTAGCACACCCATGAGTTTTGGTATTTTAACGATTTTTAAAACCAATTTATCGCCTATTTTAATACCACAAAAATCCCAAATTATTCCCAAAAAATTATCATTTTGGTGAATGACTTATTTTATCCTCATATTTATATCAAAATATAATTAAGATAATTTTTGCATATTTTTACAAATTTATTTGGTATTTTTAAAGCTAAATTGCATATAATTGCAATTATAGCCTATTTTATGATTAATAGCGTTTTATAATTAGAAAATTAGTTCAATTATTTTTAAATTAATATATATATAATATTTGTTTGCCCAGTATTTTTAATTTGCTTTTAAAATCGTTATTACTATTTTTATAAAAATAAAATGGAGAAATTGGCTATTNTGATGGGTTTCATCGCCTCTCCGGCCAACTCCATCCTCACTTCTCTCGACCTTTAGTCGCCATGGAACCTTATCTCGTTGTTTCTCTCCAAGGTTTGAAGCCCCAGAAGCTTCCACCATGAAAGGCGGTCCCTGGAAACCTCGCTTGGCTATCTCCGACCTTTCTCCGGTGGGTTTTGGTCCGATGATGCTTTAAATGTCGTTATTAACAAGTTTCACGGCCAGGTTTCTCATCTCACTGATTTTATTGCGAACCCTAATTTTTGTCTAAATCTCTTAATCCATGTCTTTTTAAACGATTTTTGGTTTAATCTTTGTGTTCTACACTATTTGTCACTCGACATCTTCGATTGGCTCAAGTTTAAACACTCTTGTTCCTCTTTTCAAAACTAAGGTTTTCGACCCCTTCTAAAATCACTACACATTCTGTTTCTTTGAGTGTTATGTGATTATTCCTATGATTATGTGTTTGATTATATTGTAAACCTGTTTGTTTCTGAGTTCCATGCTTTAGACCTTTGCTAGGGTTCCAACTCCCTGCTGTTTTATGTGATTTCTTATCTAGGGTCTTTAATTTTGAGACTATTGTGTTTAAATAAGTTTGAATGCTCCCTTTTACTGAATATTCTGCTAATTTCGAGCATCTCTTTGAATCCCTGATTTGCACGCGTTCTCCTTAAGGGTTCTTACACTAATTTTGAATTATTTCCTTACTTGTGAGTTGCTTTCTATAATTGGTATTGATTCCCTCTACTTTTGGTTTTGTCCGTGATTCTCTGACTGATTTTTCAGAGTTAATTTATATGGTTACCATACTTGGGCACTTAAGTATATTTCCAATTATTCTGCATATATTTTCCTTGTTTTAAGCATTGTGTACCTAGCCTTTATTACATGCTCCATGCTTACTGCTCTTATTATGGTATAATCAGTCATCTGACTGATTCTTTCCTTACCTGATAATCTGTACTCCTATTCGAATCATGAGTCCCTGATTTAAGGGAATTAAGACCTGTGATTGATTCAATTGGGTGTTGCTTCTATAATTATACCCTATTCTCTACTGTTTTCAAAAACTATAAGTATTACTCTTCTTTTCTCACTTAAGACACACACAGACACGAATAAAACTCATTACTCTGAATTCTCTCTCTCTTTCACACAAACATATTTGGTGCTCTCTATTGTTTCTACACAACCTCTTTCATTTTCCTATTGAATGCTGATTACTCAATCGGCTGAAAGCCAAGATTGAGGGATCCTGGTCACTTTTACCACCCTGCTGGCCTCTACTGTGTTGCTTGCTTTGGTCTCCCTGCTGCTTACTTCTTTGCATACTGCTGCCCTTTTTCTCTGCATACTCTCTGCGCGATATTGCTCACATCTTTGCCACTTATTGCTCACTATTGCTCTGTGTTACATTATTTTCAACTGGTATGTCTCCTATTTAAGTTACAGCCTCAAAACAATATGCTTCTATTGGTACTGCACTTTCTTTTGTTCCTTGTGTGCTTCTACTTATGGTTATGTTGTTCCTATTGCAACTAGTATGTATCTGTGTTAATTAGTAGGCTTAGCTTAACCTGGCATGTTCATTACCCCTTTTCCTACCCCAATGCATGTTTCTCCTTACTCCTGTACTCTACTAGTATGTGTTTAGGATCCTCTTGGCTACTCCATAGCCCTAAAACCTCTTCCTGAGGTTGATTTGGTTTGGTGTCTGGTGCTGTAAGAACTAGACTCCTAGCTTGAAGCATGAACTTCTCTTTAATGTGTTATACATGTGTAACTGGTTTTCTTGCTTGTGAGCTATTTGTTCCCTTTACCTTTGCCCTTGTTTGTGTGCCCCTTTATTTTCAAAACTGGTCATCTTCAATTGATTTTAAAAGGACTCTTTCACTCTTCTATTACTGTCTTCTCAAACTGTTCTTCATGTAAAACCTTTTCCAACTGTTCCCAACTCAACTCCTTCAAATTCCATCACAATCACACTACTCTTAGAGTTTAGGTTCTGCCCCCTTAGTATAAGCATTGCTTTAGGTATCTTAAGTACCCACTGAACTTTGATGCACAAGGCTGGCAATTCCACACTTGCACTTGTTCAAATGTTGATCTGATTGGGTGCCTGGTATTGGCCAAGGGCCCCAATGGTCCCTCAGGGAGCTTTGCCGCACCCAAATCTTGGTAAAAGGCTGTGAAACTCGGAAGAAGTGAGGTTGGAGATTTCGGGCCTGGTTGAAGGCTCCCTATAGAATAACTTCTTATTTTTTCACTACTGTAATTTAATTATCTTGGTTTGTAATAATTTGTAACGAACAATGGGGATTATAGTAAAATTGGGTGGGATTATGCATGCTTAGCTTTAAATAATGGGTAGAAAACATGTCTATAGGATTTTACTTATCTACTTGTGCAATAGAAACCATGTCTAGGGGCATACATCTCATATGACTAAAGATCATGTCTTTAAGCTCTTTTACTATCATCTCGTTATTTACTTTATAACCACAATCAGTTAATAATTAACAAGACTGCCATTGCATTTAGATACCATGTTTTAGGACCTTTGTGTGCATTAGATATCATGTATGTAGGGCTGTATTTGCAACTGTTGAATACCTCGCTAATTTCGTTTAACAGACATAAGTCCGGTTAACAAGTTTCTTTTAAAAAAAAAAATTGGAAAACAAGTATGCACATCCACTTTCTTTTATTATTAAACAGCGCCTAGGCAAGCCTTAGGCTGGATAAAATCGATTAACCATCTCAATCATGTTTAAACCATTCGACACCTTTCGACTATCCAAATTTGTTTCCTTTCTCTGAGACCCTCTTGGTTTTCTTACTAAACTTCTGTCCTATTTTCTAAATAATCATATCTGTGCAAATACTTTCTATTT
>MU741859.1:0-15428 GCA_026770625.1 Nicotiana glauca
GGTTGTTTGGTCAGATAGGGTGTGGGTTGGGCTAGGTGATTTTTTGGGTTGGGTAAGGTATGTTTTGGGCCTAGCTTGTTTAGTTTGAAAAAATGGCCCAATCCGAATTTTCTTCTATTTTTTGTTATATTTTCGTTTATTTGCTCCAAAATTAAACTTAAAGATCCTAAATTAAATTAATAAAATCAAAAATAACTTAATATACTAATCAAATCCTAATAATAATTATCACGCAAAATTAAACATCAATTAAAATAAAATCACATAATTTGGACGTTAAATGCTAAAAATGCAAAAATACATATTTTTTGTGATTTTGCATTTTTGTAAAACCAACTTAATTACTCCTAAATGTAGAATTGAATCTTAGATGCAAAATGTGACATATTTTTATATTTTATATTAATTTAAACAAATAAATATGCATAGACATAATACAAATGATTATCCAAAAATGTCGCGAAAAATCTCAAAATTGCACACAAAGAAAAAAAATTGTTTTATTTTGAATTTTTGGGAGTAATTCATGTGAGGCAAAAATCACGTGCTCACTACGTGCGAGTTGGCAAAATAATGACAAGGCAAATCCATGTCAAAGCAGGGACAAAGACATGGCAAAGCAAGACACGACAATGCGGGACAAGCAATGACAATTGATGCGAGCATATTTAATCAAGTTGGGGGCGACTTGACATAAGCGGGCAATTGTGACAATGAACATGTGCAGCTAAGTCAGTAGGTGGAAAGCTGGGGCCATGGCATTAGTGCAGAGCAGTGTCAAAGACAAGGCTGGGCGCAATGCCAGCCTTGGGAATGAAGTAGTTGGGCAAAATAGGCACATGCCAAGCACAATGGTGGTTACAAACCACATCCAATACATGGCTGATCATGGCCTAATAATGGGGGCACGTTTTTGTACTTGTCTTAACATGTTTGCTCATTAGTTGGGGCTTGTCAACTGATTATATAATCCTGCCTTATAAATATATGCCTAGGCTGTCCTAAACAAGGCAGAAAACTTAGTCTTAAGGCATTATGAATCCAAAATCGTCTAAGTTATTTCCTAAGGATGGGAAAACGTTTTGGCATAGGAAATTAGGGAATTCTTCGTCTTGGCCATAGGGTCAGCTATTTTGTTCTTGTATTCACATATTAATACGAGTTGGGAAGAAATTCCTGTATATCACGTGTGCCTTTATTTAGTGTTTTGCTGCCTAAATCTATCTAGGTTCAAAACGTCCCTAAAATAAAACTAAATGTTGGAAAGACAGAAGTCAAGGCTGGGCTTGAGTGCCGCATGGAGGTGAACCTCGGGCAGAATTCGAGTGACATAAATCACCCCTGTGACACATAGTAAATTAGGTTGAAATATTCAACACATTCTTCTTTCTTGGGCAGTTGGCCGATATTTTATTGTCGATCGGTATACTGATTAGTGGAATTCATTTGTAGTCTTACAGTTGTATTTTGACTTGCATTTCCTAACTAATTAAGTTTTAATACCATCAAAGTTTTGTAAACTTAAAATACACAAACAAATATTTAAAGTTGGCCTCAACTGTCAGTTAAACGCTATAACTTACCTAATGAATTTCTAGGCACGTCAACTTGAGAAAACTGTACTCCCTCCGGTCCAAAATAAGTGATTTTTTGGATGTTTTCACACATATTAAGAAATCTATCTTTTAGCATTAATTAGCAATGGAATTGACCATATTAACCTTTATTATATCACATAAACACTCCTAACACATATTCCAACACCATTTACTCCAAGGACAATGTAGGAAAAAAAATAATTAATTCATTCTTGAAATTTGAAAAAATTACTTATTTCGAACCACAAGAAAAATACTAAAAAATTACTTATTTTGGACCGGAGGGAGTAATATATAGTTTACACTTATACTTGAGTGGGCGAAAAAGCTTGATTACATTTTTTCCTTTTCTTTTCTCCTAAAAATCTTCAGCTTCCTTCCTCAAAATTTCTGGTGACTTTTTCCACCATTTTCGTAAGTTTTAAGATTCACAAACGCTTAATTCCATATATCAATAGAAAATTAAGAAGCCCAAAATTCTTAATGTTGCATTAATTCTTATTATCGCATTATTGGTCATGCTCAAAGATACGAAGAAAACTCCTCAAAATGGGGTAATCCCTAAATATACCTGCAACAATCTAAATTTAACACCACAAAATAATGTCCATCCATTTCGCCCATTAATGAAAAATCTTAATTCTTCAACATCGACGGTGATAATGAAATCGAGGTTGTCTAGAAGAAGCTCAAAAACATAAAATTGGGGCTGCCCCAAATTCTCACCTTCGCCCTTCTTATTCATTACTTTTAAAAAAATGAGTAATTTCCATGTCTTTACTTATCCCATGAACTCTGGTTATAAGAAACAATAAATTCCTTCAACTTTTATTTATTTGGAGAGGGGGCATGAAAATAATTCCATACCCATTCTCTGATTCTTTTTATCACTATAGCCACAAAATAGTTCAAATTCTAAGTTTGGAAGATGGATGGTTGGCATTTTGGTTGTTGACGGTGAGGAAGAATGAGAGTGGAGGTGGTATTTCTGGTAAAATTTTTGGACGAAGAAGACAAATAAATAAAAGAGGTGAAAGGACGGTGGAATGAGTTCTCATGAACATGTGTGTGGGGGGGGGGGAGGATTTTCTCAACTTAAAAAAAGGTTATTATTTTTCTTTTAAAAAATACACATGTCATTTATTAATTTATTTATTTGCTACATCATTTGCATTTGTGATAACGCCAAACTATGCCTTATAAAAAGACACACACGGACGTAGCAAATATAGTCTGCGTAATTCTGCCCAGAGTCGAACCACAAAGAATTAACCTATCAATTACTCTTGTCGGACTTACTAAATTCACACAATTAATTTTTCCAAACTTTATGATTCACAGTTGATGATGTATTTAACAACTAAACTGAAAATAAATAAAGCCGAAAGTTAACTAAGCTTGTTTGTATATAATTGGAATAATGTCTAAGGTAATGGTTTCCCCCGTTGTTGATTTCCTTGGTTGAATATATTTTATAACTGAGACTTAGTTGTCTCTATCAATCATGAACGCTCCAGCTATCATAAATCTTTCTCAAGCAATTATGATAATTTACTAGACGCACTTTCTCAAGCTACGCTAGCTAGATTCACAATATGGTTCACTTAAATTGCACCCGAAGTATCGTTATCTCTAATCCAACCTCTAAACCCTCGGTTATGACTCTCGTCTATACTCCAGGAGTGATGTTGTTCATACAATCACCTAAATATGCACTCTCTCTNAAAGATAAACTAATAGATTATTCATAATGGAAGAATTGCAACAAAAATAGAAGAGAATAAGAACTATGATGTTTTGGGTGATCTCTCATACTTGTTCTTCTTCCAAAAGTAATCTCAAAATAAGCCTCCACTATTTTGGGAGAGTTTCTACATCTTATAAGGGTTTTATAAAAAGTTTCCCCGAATTGACACTTTGGCCCCTTGAATATTTTGGGTTGTGAACAGTGCGCCGCGGCCTGGCGTCGACCGTGGGAGGTACTACCTCAAACCGCGGCGCAGACCGCGGTGAGCACTGCCTGGGCTTTTGTCTCCGCATTCCTTCTCTTTTTGCTCTTTTGTGTTTAGGTTCTTCTTGAGTGGGTGTTTTCTTCACGTTATTGCCTCCAAACACTTCATGTTGCTTCCTCACATCTTATATTCCCTATAAAACCAAATAGAACCAATTAAAGCATTTTATTGGCAATTTACATTATAAAACAACAACAAAGTATGGGCAATTACGGTGTAAATAACAACTATATAGCCTATTATCAACACCCCATACTTAAATTATTGCTAGTCCTCGAGCAATTCACCACACTCCATCAAAATTGATTCCCTATGCTTTTCCCTCAACGACTCACACCATGAACATTTTACAATTGTTACACCTAGTAGTGAGCAACTTTTACCTCAAGAATCAAATCTTTCGTACCCTGTAACATTTGTACTTACTCAAACTACTCTACACAATAGTCAAGACGCACCTTTCCTTTGTGAATCACATGCCCTAACATCACACAAGAGAGTAGTTCCATATATATAATGATAGTTATAACAATTAGGAACTCAATTAGACAGAATTCGCTCACTCTCCACAAAAAACATTCACATGCCACAAAGATGCACCATAAGCTTGCCCGTAGTGTAGTACTCGACTAATCGAGCTCATTTAATCTTGGATCAATTAAAACTTTATTTGGTTGTAATGTAGGCTACGGGACAGGTAGGATATATTTAGATATAAGAGTGGCTACACCTCCCTAAGCACTTTAATACATACATTTTTAGCATTCAAACCCTATACTTCTGTCAAACCAAAATTCCACCTTCACATCAATGTAAATTACCCCTTTCTTTGTTAAGCACACTTACGTCAAGATCCACCACTTATCAAGGAAATATATGTTTTTTTAACGTGGCTCTTTTTTTTTTTTTCTAAAATAGTGCACTTTTCTCCTTATTCAATTAGTTCCACTCAAAAGCCAAACCAACCATCCCACACTTTAACTTTTACACATTTCATAACAATTCAAGTGCTCATGAGAGGTGAAAAGGTTCAAATAGATGGTTAATTCAAATAAATGGGTAAGGCTTGTAATGTGGTTTCCAAAGAAAAAGAGGATTATAGGCTCAAAGGGGTTAACTACGATACATAACAATTAGGTGGGTCAAATATACATATCTGGCTCAACAAAAAAATGTCTATATCACTTCTAAGACTGAATGAAGCTACTATTTCACTTTGCAAATACACATGGCAAGTTCTAGGCATCAAATGTACAACATGGAATACAGTAACACTCACACACACATGGCACATGACTCACTTTGTATTAGTTTATCAAGACATTCTCTTTGAGTATTCAAGTTAGGTACAAACATACAATTTTTAAGGCACTTAAATAAGATTCAATCCTCAAAGCTGAGCGCTACACTCTAGCGTCTATCGTGTTCAGGTGTAAGAACGCTACGGGTTTTCTTCTTCAATTTTAAACTCATTTCCCATTAATCCTAACCTAAAATAAGAAGAGAAAAAAAAAACAAAATCTACCTATACCCGGTTCAAGCTAAACCCTTGGAAAAAAATCGTGGCCCAAAGAAAAACCAAGGGGGAGTTACTACACTACCTAAGAAATAAAAAATAAAAAAATAAAAATCTTTTTGGTATTTTCTGTAGACTACCTTCCCTCAAGAAAATTATCTAAAGAATCCGTCATTAGGAAGAGTCTTTATATTTCAATTTTTTTTTCTCGACTTAGTCCCTCAAGAACCCTGTCGAAAGAGATCTATCGTCGGGACAAGTCGCTTACTATTTTAACTTCCCTAAAACAAATGTTACTCTAATTCTAAAGAAATTAACAAAAAACAAAACCAAGAACAACAAACAGATAATAATTTTTTTTTTACAAGTACAACATACAACGAAGTCTCCCCCACCCCACACTTAAAATGGAGACATGTCCTCATGACTTGACTATATAAAAAGCAGTGAGGTAAAGGAACTTCCCTGAGGGGTCACTCTTGATCTGAAACTGTGTCTAGGTTCACGTTACAGGCGCGACCCAGAGCTCTCAACCAGCCTATGGATTTCTTTTCCGACTTCACCTGTCGGTCAGCCACTGTATCAATACGGGTACCCAAGTCAGTGACGGAGGTCCGGAGTCCAGTCATCTCCTGCTCCAAAGCAGCCATGTGAGTGCTCCGGCGTGGATATGAAGATCCTGCCTCGTCCCCTCTAGGAGTAGCTATGATCTCAGCAGCCTCAACATCATCCTCAGACTCATCAGACGAGTCATCAATGTGTTGTACCGACTCTCTTCCCTCTAGTCCAATTTTTTTTTGCGTGGAAAGCAGTTTTTAGAGGTAATTTCCCATCAACTCGAGAGTTCTCAGGGACATTTGCAAGGCGGAACAGACGGGTGACAAGTGAAGGGAAGTAGTGGCCTTTGATTAGCTCAGGTGATCGAATGAACATTTATTCATAGAGGACTCGGGCGACATCAAACCCTTGGTGAATCATGAAGCAGTAGATCATAGCGGCCCTTGGCCCATTCACATCTGTGGTATTGCTGGATGGTAGCAACCGAGTGGTGATGACAGCGAGCCAACATTTGGCCTCCTAAGTAAGAGACTTGGAGTGTAGAGACGTCAGTTGTGCTACCCATTTGGGCTGTCTGCCAGGTATACAGATGACCTCCAAAATTTTGTCCTAGTCAACCATCGGGTGAATAGACATGATGTAGTGATCATCACCAGTGAATGTGGGGAGGCGATAAGCTCTGCGGATGGCCTCTATAGAAGTATCAACCCGGGTGTTGCACACCGTCGCAACCCCGTCCTCGTGTTCTGGCAGGTTTGCATAAAACTCCCGTACTAGCTGAATATTGGCCTCCTCAGGAGCCTCAAAGAAAATGTCCAGCTGACACCTCCGTAGCTCATTAAACATATTGGGGCATTCTTTCACCAATGCCTTCTTATCGATATGAACCTCATGAAGTAACTTCTTTGCAACTTTCTGATTGTATTTTGTCTCTGCTTCTTCAGATACGAACCAAGTGCTATCGAACCGTGGTGCACTGCTTTGGCCCCTAGCTTGTGAGGAGCCTCCTGGGCCACTAGCAGAGGACCCGATGTTTCTTCTTTTATGGAATAAACTCATAGTACCTGTCAAAACATAGAAATGCATATTAGGGTGAGCCTAAAATGTGTGACTATGAGTGGTTACTCAGATTTCACCACAACCATGTCACAAAATCTCCTTATAACTCCATTGAGGCAATTTCCCAAATACATTATGGGCAAGGCAATTATCTTCACATTCATGGCCCATGGGAATCAAGAAAACTTCCCCAATTCAATTATTCACTACACCAACACACCCCACACTTGCTACAAGCAATCACCCACTAACAACACCCTTTTCAATAGTCAATACACAACCCCTTCACCAATATATCCAACCACAATGAAATTACACTACAAAAGAGAAAAAAAAAGAAAACTAAACAAATATTCTAGCATAATACTACATTATTCAACATTAAACTAATATACAACACAATAGATAGGAAGAAAAGAGAAGGGGGGTCGGAATTCATACCTTAGCGAAGGAGGATGATGGGTTTTGTGAAGGAAGAGGGAGAAGATGAGAGTATGGAGGCTGGGGAGTTAGGGTTTAGAGAGAGAGAGAGAATGAGGATTTAAGGGGAAGGGGAGGGTTTTTTATGGGAAGGGGGGGGGGGTTAATTTTAAGAGAAGAAGGGAAGAAAAAAATAAAAAAAATGAAAAATAAAAATAAAATAAAAAATTGATGACCTGGTACCGACCACGGTTAACACCGCAGTTTGAGACAGTGTCTCCCGCGGTCGTCACCGCGGTCTAGCTACGGTCATGGTGAAATTTTAAAGCTCCACTTATTACCGCGGTCGACGCCGCGGTTTGAGGCAGTGCCTCCCGCGGTCCAACCGCGGTCGCGGTGAATAGGATTTTTTTTGTTGTCTTCTAAACATGAAGTTATATACTACACTTACAACACATTCGTGGGTTGCCTCCCACACAACACCTGATTTAATGTCGCGTCACGACGTAAGTAGTTGAGCCATCACTCCTCATTCGCGTACTGGGGTTCTTTCAAATTGATCACCACTGTATCCCCTTTTTCTTCAGCTATTCCAAGGTAATGTTTCAACCTTTGCCCATTTACTGAGAACTTGTTTGTCCCATCTTCTGACTCGATCTCAACAGCTCCACTTGCGAATATTTGCACCACTCTAAATGGTCCTGACCATCGGGACTTTAACTTACCCGGAAACAATCTCAACCTTGAATTATACAGTAATACCTTGTCACCAGGTTTGAAATCTCTGTCCACAATGTGTTTGTCATGCAGCTTCTTCATTCTTTCCTTGTATAGCCTCATGCTTTCAAAGGCTTGATATCTAAATTCTTCCAGCTCATGCAACTCTGTCAGTCGATTTTGTCCAGCTGCGTGAGGATCCATGTTCAATTGCTTTAATGCCCACCAAGCTCGATGCTCTAGCTCTACAAGCAGATGACAGGCCTTTCCAAATACCAACTTATATGGTGACATACCTATTGGTGTTTTGAATAATGTTCTATAGGCCCAGAGTGCGTCATCAAGCTTCTTTTCCCAATTAGTTCGATTGGCATTCACCGTCTTGGTTAGTACGCTTTTTATCTCCCTGTTGGACACTTCAACCTGCCCATTGGTTTGCGGATGGTAAGAGGTGGCGACCTTGTGGCGTACATCATATTTTGCAAGTAGTTTCTCGAAGGATCTATTACAGAAGTGAGTGCATCCGTCACTGATGATCGCTCTTGGTGTCCTAAACCTGGTGAATATGTTCTTTTTCAGGAATCCTACTACCACTCTTGCATCATTGGTGGGAAACGTTGCAACCTCTACCCATTTAGACACGTAGTCCACAACAACAAGGATGTACTTATTGCCAAATGAGCTGACAAACGGACCCATAAAGTCAATCCCCCAAACATCAAACACCTTTACCTCTTGAATCGCCATCTCACGGCGATGAAAATGTTCCCGGTCCGCTGGCATTTATTGCAGCCCTTTACGCAGAGGTGCGCACCTCTAAACATAGTTGGCCAAAAGAATTCGGCCTCTAGAACTTTTGCAGTTGTCCTGACCCCTCCAAAATGTCCTCCGTATGCTGATGCGTGACAAGCCTACAAAATAAAAAATTGTTCTATCTCAGGGACACACCTCCAGATAATATTATCAACATATATTCTAAACAAATGAGGCTCGTCCCAATAATACATGCGGAAATCACGAAAGAACTTTTTCTTTTGGACAGATGAAAGGTCATATGGAACTATACCGCATGCCAGGTAGTTTGCAAAATCTGTATACCATGTCGCATCTTCCAGAGTAGCTGCGAGCAGCTGCTCGTCTCGAAAGGTTTCCAGAATCTCTTCGACCTCGACTGATTTTTCATCTCCTTCAAGTCGTGATAGATGATCGGCGACTTGATTTTCTGTGCCCTTACATTCACGAATTTTGAGGTCAATTTCTTGAAACAGCAGCACCCAATGAATCAGGCGCAACTTAAACTGCTTTTTCTCAATTAGGTACCTGAGAGCTCCATGGTCAGTGTATACAATTACCTTGGAACCAATCAGATATGATCGGAACTTGTCAAAAGCAAACACCACCGCTAATATCTCCTTTTCCGTCATAGTGTAGTTGAGCTGTGCACCACTTAGCATTCTATTTGCGTAGTAGATCGGCTCGGCTGCATCAGCTTATCCTTTCACTGCCCCAAGACTGCTCCTATAGCATAGTCGCTTGCATCACACATGAGCTCAAATGGTTTCTCCCAGTTGGGTGCAACAATGATGGGTGTAGTTACCAACCTCCTATTTAGTTCCTTAAATGCCAACCTACAATTATTAGAAAATGCAAAGGGCTGATCCTTTTCAAGGAGTTTGCATAATAGGTTAGAAATTTTGGAAAAATCTTTTATGAAATGCCGATAGAACCCGGCGTGTCCAAAAAAACTTCTCACCGACTTGAATGAAGTGGGCGGTGGTAGCCTCTCAATCACATCAACCTTAACATGGTCGACCTCAATTCCTTTACTGGACACTCGATGTCCCAGGACTATCCCTTCTTGTACCATAAAATAGCACTTCTCCCAGTTTAACACTAAGTTTGTCTCCACACATCTTTTGAGCACTATGCTTAAGTTGTGAAGACAATCTTCGAATGAATCTCCCACCACGGAGAAATCATCCATAAAGACTTCTATAATATCCTCCACCATATCTGTGAAGATGGCTAACATGCACCATTAAAAAGTCATTGGTGCATTGCAAAGCCCAAAAGGCATTCTCCGAAAAGCAAAGATGCCATACAGACAGGTGAATGATGTTTTCTCTCTATCTTCGGGGGCTATTGATATCTGATTATACTCCGAATATCCATCCAAGAAACAAAAGTGCGATCTTCCAGCCAGCCTGTCCAACATTTGGTCAATGAAAGGCAAGGGAAAATGGTTCTTTCGGGTGGCGGTGTTCAATTTCCGATAATCCATGCAAATCCGCCACCTTATGACTGTACGAGTTGAGATCAACTCATTGTTCTCATTTTGCACAACAGTCATTCCCCTATTTTCGGCACACATTGGATAGGGCTGACCCAATTGCTATTAGAGATGGGGAAGGTGATTCCCGCATCTAACCATTTGATCACTTCCTTCTTTACAACCTCTTTCATGTTTGGGTTTAGCATTCGCTGATGTTCCTTGGAAGGTTTGTACCCCTCTTCCAGGAGAATCTTATGCATACAGAAGGCTGGGATGATACCCTTTATGTATGCCATGGTCCAACCAATGACAGTCTTGTTTTCCTGCAGTACCTGTAAGAGCCGTTCTACCTGCACATCTAGCAAACCAGATGATATAATAACAAGCAAGGTCGAATCAGGGCCTACGAATACATACCTGAGGTGATTTGGGAGTGGCTTTAGCTCCAGTTTGGGTGGTTCTTCTACCGATGACTTTGCTGGAGGTGTAGACCTTTTTTCTAATTTAAGGGACTCAAATTGAGGTTCCCTTGTCCATAATCCTCGTCCTTCAAGTGCCATGACCCATTCAGCTAACCCTTCACCATCCATCTCTTGTAGATTTTTCGGACATTCTTCCAATGGATCGTTAACAGTCAAGGTTGCATCGTCCTCTTGTAGAATCACATCTACTGCATCCACTAAAGAGAATTAGCATATTCACTGGGTCTTCTCATAGATTGCTGAACATTGAATATGACTTCTTCATCGTTCAGTCTCATTTTTAGTTCCCTAGTCTCACAATCGTTTAGTGCTCTGCCAATTGCCAAAAATGGTCTACCCAAAATGAGAGGTATCTCCTCATCTACCTGGCAGTCCAGAATAAAAAAGTCTGTTGGGAATGCAAACTTCCCAACTTGCACCAACATATCATCAAGAATATCAGTTGGCCTTTTCACCATGCGGTCAGCCAACTGTAGCAACATAGAAGTCGGTCTAGCTCTGCCGATGCCCAATTTAGTGTACACAACCAGTGACATCAGATTTATGCTGGCCCCCAGATCACATAATGCCTTTGCAAAGGCGTAGCTCCCAATTGTGCACAGAATAGTGAAACTACCTGGATTAGACATCGTTTGAATCGATCTTGTCACTACTGCGCTACAGGTCTGTGTTAGAGTCACAGTGGAAAGATTCTGAAAATCAAACTTCCGTGACATTAGATCCTTCATCATCTTTGCATAACCGGGCATCTCCCTCAAAGCATCCATCAAAGGAATATTCAACTGAATATGACGCAACATCTCCATGAATTTCTTGTATTGAACTCCCTTCTTTTGTTTAACCAGTATCTGAGGGAAGGGTGCATGTATCACCCTTTGTGCATTGCTTGCTGGCTTCTCTCTGTTGGAATCTTCTGGCACTAGAGGTGCCACATGTTCTGCAACTTGCTCATTTATCTTTTCTTTATCTTGACTCTGCTCAACCACCACTTCAGTAAGCTCTGTTGGTTCCTCCACCTCTAACGGAACTGGAGTGATTGTTGTACTCTCCTCCTGGCTTGTAGATTTTCCTATTCTCTATCTAAATCTCTCCCAATCCGGAGACTTACTGTCATCATCTGATTTAGGTTTTGCTCCTTGGGGTTTATGTTAGTGTCTGCAGGCAAGGTTCCCTAAGGACGATTGTTCAAAGCCATGGACAGTTGTCCCAGCTGCGTTTCAATGTTCTTTATGGCTGAATCGTGCACTGCCAATTTTTCTTGCACTTTATTATTCGTTCCAATGAGTTGCTGAAGCATACCCCTGATTTCCACCATGTTGTTATCTTACTGTTGAGGAGGTGGTTGGTATGTTAATTATTTTTGATTTTGCTGTGGATAGCCCTATGGTTTTTGATATGGTACTGGCACCATTTGGTTCTGAGGGTGCATACCCCCAGGCTGTTGCATGTTAGGCCTGTACTGCTGATTTTGTGGCGGTCTCCATTGTTGTGCTCCTTGTCTCTGACCCCCATAGTTGTTGACATAATTCATATCTTCCCTCGCCTTTTGATTTTCTCCTTCTCCGCTCCATGAACACACATAAGACTGATTAATACAAGGTGTACATAGTCCTCCATTTCTTGTATCAACAATGTGCACCTGTTTTGTACCCAGCTCATCAATCTTGTTTGTCAATATGCTCATCTGGGTCATGAGTATGGCCATATTCTCTCGATGTGAATTATTTGGGTCAAGAGGAACTGAATGCACTATGGGTGCCAGTGTTGTAGCTCTAGTCATCCACCCCGAATTTTGTGACATCTTGTCAAGAAGGATTTTGCACTTGGTGAATGTCTTACTCAAAAATGCACCTCCAGCAGAAGCATCCACATTTGCCTTTAAATTGTCAGCTAACCCCATGTAGATTCTCTGGCCAAGCTTCTGGTCTGGAATGCCATGGTGAGGGCACTTCACTAGCATCCCTTTAAATATTTCCCAAGTTTCTTGCAAGGACTTAGTCGGCTGCTGCTTATACTGTAATATTTCATCAATTTGTCTTGCAGTCTTGTTGGGAGGATAGAACTTATTCATGAGCTGCTTGACTAATTCCTCCCAGATGGCTATGGAATTGATAGGGAGCGAATTTAGCCAAGTTTGAGCTTCCCCGGTCATAGAGAATGGAAACAGTAGTAGCTTGATAGCTTCCGGGGTCAACTTGGTTGCCTTTAGGTGACCAGGAGAACAATCCGGGCTGCCTTTGGGTGACCCGGGGTCATCTTTGTAGCTCCCAATTTTTCAAGTGCTGCTGTGGGTCTTTAATGTGTGACCTGGAGAACAATCCTTTATTCTGCAGTAGATGCAACCTATTGTTGGTTATCTAGAATGTCTCCATTTGGATTGCGGGCACAACTATGGCAATGGCCAGGTTATCAGCTGTAGGCTGTGACCAGTCATAAAGTGCAATCTCGGACACAAGAGGTACCACTACTCCCACATTGGAGTTTGCTGGCAGATCCCGAACGTTTCCAATGATGTTGTCTGTGTTACCCATGCCAAATTCGAGCAGGTGTGATTGTGGGATTGTTATGTTCTCTTGTTGGCACGGTTCAATGCCCTGAATGTTCTAGGTCTGAGAGTCCTTCTAGCAGTTCTCCAGTCCTCGAAGAATTTCTAGGCATAGACATGTGTTACACAAGAGCTCAAACGTTAGAATTTCAATGAAAAGATTGGGTATAGAGAAGACTGACTACACTACAAATTTGTGTAGTTCTTTCAATTGTAATTGATAACACCGTTAATTCCCCGGCAACGATGCCAAAATTTGAGCCAAACTATGCTTTATAAAAAGACACACACGGATGTAGCAAATATAGTCTGAGTAATTCTGCCCAGAGTCGAACCACAGAGAATTAACCTATAAATTACTCTTGTCGGACTTACTAAATTCACACAATCAATTTTCCCAAAAATTGTGATTCAGAGTTGATGATATATTTAACAACTAAACTGAAAAGAAATAAAGCAGAAAGTTAACTAAGCTTGCTTGTATATAATTGGAATAAGGTCTAAGGTAATGGTTTCCCCCATTGTTGATTTCCTTGGTTGAATATGTTTTATAACTGAGACTTAGTTGTCTCTATCAATCATGAACGTTCCAGCTATCATAAATCTTTCTCAAGCAATTATGATAATTTACTAGACGCACTTTCTCAAGCTACGCTAGCTAGATTCACAATACGGTTCACTTAGATTGCACTCGAGGTATCGTTATCTCTAATCCAACCTCTAAACCCTCGGTTATGACTCTCGTCTATACTCCGGAAGTGATGTTGTTCATACAATCACCTAAATATGCACTCTTTCTCAAGAAGATACATACTAAATAAGGACGGATAATTGAGGCCCCTTTCAACTAACAACAATCAAAATGTAGATGAACAAATAGAGATTAAAAACCAATTCCAAACTATATTAATATAACAACCAAGTCATCCCCAACGGGTTTCACCAAAACCTTAGGTTAAAGTATTTAACTACTTATAACAACGGAAGATAAAACTAATAGATCATTCATAATGGAAGAATTGCAAAAAAAATATAACAGAATAAGAACTATGATGTTTTGGTTGATCTCTTACACTTGTTCTTCTTCCAAAAGTAATCTCAAAATAAGCCTCCACTATTTTGGGCGACTTTCTTCATTTTATAAGTGTTTTACAAAAAGTTTCCCCGAATTGACACTTTGGCCCCTTGAATTTTCTGGGTTGTGAACAGTGCGCCGCGGCCGCGGCGTCGACCGCAGTGCTGATAGCGGGAGGCACTACCTCAAACCGAAGTGCGGAACGTGGTGGCAACCGCAGTGAGCACTGTCTGGGCTTTTGTCTCCGCGTTCCTTCTCTTTTTGTTCTTTTGTGTTTGGGTTCTTCTTGAGTGGGTGTTTTCTTGACGTTATTGCCTCCAAACACTTCATGTTGCTTCCTCACATCTTATATTCTCTATGAAACCAAATAGCACCAATTAAAGTATTTTATTGGCAATTTACATTATAAAACAACAACAAAGTATGGACAATTACAGTGTAAATAACAACTGTATAGCCTATTATCAGTTTGTAATTCACGCATGTGATCTGCTGAATTTGGATGTCCACGAAATACACTTAAACCAATATAAAGTGTCTAGATGGTGAGTTAGTAAGTTGGAGGGTTTAGTTGTTGCCAACGTTATGTGTCTATTTATGTATTCTACCTTTTGTAAACTTCCTTTCTCTGCTATTTATGTCTCACACACAAACATCTCTTCCGATTCAACATGACATGCAACATCATTTGCAGGTGTTAATATGCGTACTTGATATGAACACACTAATAAATTTAGTTACACGCAATTCTTCAAAATATTTAATCTTTTAAACACATTAGGTCCTTGTTCTTTTATTAGCTATAATAAGTATATGACTCCCTCCATCTCATTTTATGTATCAATATTAGACCAAGTATGGAATTTAAGAAATATTTGTAGTCCAAAAGAAGCATAGGCATTGTGTCGTTATTGTACTGGTTAAAAACCTGACCACTCGACCACTGCAGTGTCGACCCCGTCCCTAATATCTATTTCTTAAGCGACGGCTAATGAAATCGACCTTGCCCAATCCGTACCAGTTACGAAGCAAGGGTCGAGGTTGGAGTCCTCCTCCTGTGAGGGGAGCGTCACTCCCTCGACCTGGTCGACCAAGATAGGGTGTGATGAGCGCGAGGCCTTCGACTATAAATAGAGGAAGGAAGAGTCAGACAGTGGGGGGGGGGGGGTTTTTT
>MU741859.1:15932-40152 GCA_026770625.1 Nicotiana glauca
TTTGATCAATAAAGTTTCTTAAATGTTATCCCGATTAAATCCCCTGTATCGTTGCTTTGTCTCCTGATTCGGCATTAATTATAGTTGGCTACGATTTACCCCTTCTTGTATATTGATTGATTTTCTTAAATATTGTTCGATAACTTTGTAAGTCAAACAATTTGACATTGTCTGTGGGGATTTCCTAAAGAAAACTCTTAGTTCTTCCCGGATCAAAGGAAAAGAAACACCAGGAGGATAACTCGACTCAAACCAGAATCGACGGAAGCGTGCCAAACAGAGAAGATTTGGGAGCCTTCCCCTGCTTTAACTCCCACTCATCCTCTCCGCCGTGTCAGGCCGGAAACCGGTGCAAATGCATCGCAAACGAGAAATAGAAAATCACCCTGGAACAATCTGAATGCCATGGTCAAACAGACGAGCGTAACACAGATATGCCATATGACCCTCAGGCTGAGTGCCTTCATCGCCAAAATAATATAGTACGACCTCTCTCGAACTAGGTCTTAGGCTATGTTCCTTCACCATCAAAGTAGTATAGTTTGACCTCGCTCGAACTAGGTCTCAGGCTATGTGCCTTCGCCATCAAAGTAGTATAGTTCGAACTCGCTCGAACTAGGTCTCAGGCTATGTGCCTTCGCCATCAAAGTATTATAGTTCGACCTCGCTCGAACTAGGTCTCAGGCTATGTGCCTTCGCCATCAAAGTATTATAGTTCGACCTCGCTCGAACTGGGACTCAGGCTAAGTGCCTTCACCATCAAAGTAATATAGTTCGACCTCTCTCGAACTAGGTCTAAGGCTATGTGCCTTCGCCATCAAAGTAGTATAGTTCGACCTCGCTCGAACTAGGTCTTAGGCTATGTGCCTTCGCCATCAAAGTAGTATAGTTCGACCTCGCTCGAACTAGGTCTCAGGCTATGTGCCTTCGCCATCAAAGTATTATAGTTAGACCTCGCTCGAACTAGGATTCAGGCTATGTTCCTTCTCCATCAAAGTAATATAGTTCGACCTCTCTCGAACTAGGTCTTAGGCTATGTGCCTTCGCCATCAAAGTAGTATAGTTCGACCTCGCTCGAACTAGGTCTCAGGCTATGTGCCTTCGCCATCAAAGTATTATAGTTCGACCTCGCTCGAACTAGGTCTCAAGCTATGTGCCTTCGCTATCAAAGTATTATAGTTCGACCTTACTCAAACTGGGACTCGGGCTAAGTGCCTTCGCCATCAAAGTAATATAGTTCTACCTCTCTCGAACTAGGTCTTAGGCTATGTGCCTTCGCCATCAAAGTAGTATAGTTCGACCTCGCTCGAACTAGGTCTCAGGCTATGTGCCTTCGCCATCAAAGTATTATAGCTCGACCTCATTCGAACTGGGACTCAGGCTATGTGCCTTCACCATCAAAGTATTATAGTTCGATCTCGCTCGAACTGGGACTCAGACTAAGTGCCTTCGCCATCAAAGTATTATAGTTCGAACTCTCTCAAACTAGGTCTCAGGCTATGTGCCTTTGCCATCAAATTATTATAGTTCGACCTCGCTCAAAATGGGTCTCGGGCTAAGTGCCTTCGCCATCAAATTATTACAGTTCGACCTCATTCGAACTAAGATAACCGTCCATCGCCCGCAACCAGATCACATATCAATAAAGAACACTCAATCACAAGGCAAATAACGAAAAAGAATTCTTTATTAATAGAACCAGAAATGCGGGCCACCACCACTTACATCCGGTCCGAGCCGACCGAAAAAGTAAAATGTACGAAGAAGAAAATGACAAACAAACAAACGCCCATCGGTGTGACCAAAGGAAACAAACCAACACAGACAAACAAATTTATTTTTCACTCGGTGCCAATACTACCGTCACCATCATTACCTCCATAAGGGCCATCATCATCACCACCGCTTGCGCCACCATTGTCCTCGGGCATCGCCATATCATATCCACAGCGGGCTCGGGCTTCACAAGTTTTTTGGCATGTCACCTCAATATCTTCCTCAGACACAGTGCCCTCCTCCAATAGGTTCTTAAAAATGTCGAGCTAAGCTTCGGCATAGACCCAAAGCTCGTGAGCCTGGCGGGGAGTGGCGGCACGAGACGGTCCAGCCGAGGCCCTCAGGCGCCTGTTCTCTTCCTCTAGCACCGTAACCCGATCCAACAAATCCTGGGCCTCCTGATCAGTCTCACTGATTCGCTCCTCAAGCCTCGCCTCCCTAAGGGCCGCAGTAGAGCTCTCTAACTCTCGCTGGGACTCTTGAACACGAACCGCCACCTCGAGGGCCGCCGCCCTCGTTGATGCATCCCTCTCCGCATGCTCCAAATCGGCGACCATACCCTCCAGGGCAGCCAGCTTCGCTCTCCACTCAACATCGACCTCCTCAGCTCTGGCCCACTCTGCTCCATCTCCACCTGCAGATCTCGCACTTTGCCTTGCAGATACTCGCACTCTGCGGCGACCCCTCTTCCCACCTCGAGTTCCTCGTTCTTGAGGCGGATTCGCTCCTCGAGCTCACTCTTGATACGGAGTCCTTCCTCTCTAACTCCTCGCCCAACGCCTGATTGCATGGACCATTCCTTAACCGCTAATATAGCTCGCGACACCTATCACGATAGCGACGGTATTTCACCAGCACCTGCAAAAAGATCCTCGACTGAACGTTTGCACTACGAATATTCTCCACTTCCAGCATGTACGACTGCAAAGCAAAAGAAAAGTTAGACAAATGCCTACTCCGAAATAAAGGGCTGTTAGACTAAAAGTCTGATATAACATACCCGTAAGCCCATCACGACCACCTCTTCCATCACCGCGATGTCCGGAACCTCCCTCATGGACTCATTCTCAGCCTTGAAACACAGCAGGCTGAATTGCTCCACTAACTCGGCCCTCTGGGCCAACAGGTTCATGTCGGCAGGAACCTCAACAAGGTGGGCCGACCCCTACGCATTGTCCACCGAATGGGTAATGCCCTCCTCGAATATTCGAACGTCATCGGGGTCCAAGTCGGACTCAGACTCATACTCATCAACCGTCACATTCTCCTCTCTCTTCGCCGCTGATGGTGTGGCATGACCCGCCGAGGATGATGGTGGTTCACTAAGGTCACGACAGTAGTGCCCAAGGATTGATACTCTGCCACATCTAGATGCCCTGCGACATCCGCAACAGAGATTTCTGGACGGGGCGCAGCAGCAGCAAAGTCCTCCGGGCTCTGGCTAGCAGGAGCAACACCGACCGTCTGCTCCCCTTCAGTAGAAGACTCTGCAGCAACACCTCCCTCTAGGCCCTCTGGGGGAGAATCCAAATTAATCACCGTCGGGGGAGCCATCTCGAAACCCACTCTCTGCCTCTTCAACGGTCCGTCTTCCTCCCCGGTCAACGACGATTCAGCTTGGGAACAGACAGTACCAGATGGGCCTTCATCCTGAGGTACGGCCTGGGTCGGACTAGTGAAAGCCAGTGATTCCATGGACGTCGCCCTCGATGAAGGTCGAGCCATAGATGCCGCACTTATCTGAGCAGCCGCAACCAGTCGATGGAACGCCAACTGAGGGCCTCTGACTCTGCGAACCCTCCCTAATCACAGCAAACAAATCTCAAAAAGTAAGAAATAGACGAATGAGGGATCAGAAAGTAAGGAGGCACTCACCTGTAAGGGCCTACGTCCGAACTTCAGATGAAACGATGCCCACATACGAATACCCGCTGTGTGGGGCAGGATGTCCTCGACCCATTCACGAATCCCCTCCAAGGGAGGCGGCGATACCCTTTCGACTGCAAAACATCTAAAATAAGTCTGTATGTAACATAAGGCATAAGGAGAGTAAAACTGAAACGAACTTCGTCAGCCAAGGGCAGAGACTTATGGGCAAAATTCCACACCGCCAGAAATCCAGTTGGGTCCATCACGAGATGATCGGTCCGCACAAAGAAAAAAATATCAAAAAAGTGGCGGTTGGTCCTGTCGTCCATCCCGACCACCAAGCCTCTCGACCCACGAGGACGCGCATGGATCATAGTACCTCGGATCCTTTGAGGGGCTAACAGGCTAAGCACATGCCTCAGGGTCATCTCACGACCTGCTAGCTCCGCGTATTTGTTGAACATGAGGAAAATCTTATACAAGTAAGGAGAAATCTGGGCGGGGCACACCTCGTAGTAACGACATAAGTCGACCACCAACATCGGGAGCGGCAGTGTATATCCCACAAGTAAGGGATAGGCGTAGAACGAGTAGTACCCAGGACGATCTATCTGCACCTTGTCATCTTGCGTGGCGGGCATTATCTCGACGTAGCTGGGAATGCCCCATCGCTCCGTCAGCTTCTTTATCCTAGCTTCCCCCATCAGCGATTTGATATCTAAATGCTCCTTGCCCCCGTCGGCGCTGAAGTCTTCCACCACCCTCCCCGCATAGAACAAAATTTCATCCACTGAAGGGACCTCTTCGTTCTTTATCGGGTCTAAATCCCCGCCCGCCGGAGCGTGGTACTCAACCGCCGACGTGATGGCCGGAAGATTATCGTAAGAAGAAGTTCCTGCCATCGTCAACCTAAAGGAAGAGGAAGTAGTTCCACCGAGAAGATAGGAAAAATAGAAGAATGTTAAGAGAGAAGAGGCAAAAAAAAAGAAGCTCAGATTGATCAAAGGATAAATATTTTGGAAATCCTCTCGAAGACATGCAAAAAGAAAATGTGAAAGACAAAGGGCAAGGCACATCCAATTTATAGGGCGCAAATCCTCTGAGCACGAAAAGCATTGGTCGCCATTAGGATCCGACCAGGCACGAAAAATGATTCAGTTCCTCGGGAACATGCGCCATTATGAATGTTTGTACGAAGCGACTCTTCATTTATCAACCGTCATATGATGACCTCGTAAACATAGTCCGTCCATCGAGATCGGTAGAATACGACCCCTATAGATGGAGGGAATAACTGTATTGGTTAAAAACCTGGCCACTCGACCACTGCAGTGTCGACCCCGTCCCTAATATCTATTTCTTAAGCGATGACTAATGAACTCGACCTTGTCCAATCCGTACCAGTTACGTAGCAAGCGTCGAGGTCGGAGTCCTCCTCCCGTGAGGGGAGCGTCACTCCCTCGACCTGGTCGACCAAGATAGGGTGTGATGAGCGCGAGGCCTTCGACTATAAATAGAGGAAGGAAGAGTCAAATAGTGGGGGAGGGGGGATTTTTTCTCCATATTTCTCTCTCACCAAAAAGCAAAGAACATGGCTCATTTCGAAAAAACTCTGAAGGATGATAGAACTATTGTAATTTCATGAACCTCTCCAAGGAGAGGCATGGTCGGTTTCTTTGATCAATAAAGTTTCTTAAATGTTATCCCGATTAAATCCCCTGTCTCGTTGCTTTGTCTCCTGATTCGGGATTAATTATAGTTGGCTACGATTTACCCCTTCTTGTATATTGATTGATTTGCTTAAATATTGTTCGATAACTTTTTAAGTCAAACAACTATAACACCTAATTAGATGTAAAATAAAGTTTAAAGTTAGACTATATTTAAATATAGAAATATATCATTTTCCTGGGATTAGGGGTCTACAAAGGAAACTGGCAAATCGCACAACCTGATAATCCGAGTCAAACCGAGAAAAAAATCCGACTATGGTTTGGTGTTGGAAAAAAAACCAAACCATATTTAGTTTGGTTTGGTTTTAACTAAAGAAAGTCAAACCGAAATCAAACCAACCCGACATTAAATATATAATTTTTTAGATATATTTAATATATAAATATACTTATTGTGATGTAATTTATAAATATTTCTTAAAAGATTTTGTAATTTTATCTTTTGAGGTATTATTTCAAGGTTGGACTTAGAACTTTTGAGTATTCCAATAAGTTTTATAGCCATTAACATTAGTAAATTAAATAGTGCTAACAAAAGCCCAAACCAAAATCAAATTAATAATAATGCTAACAAAAGATATTCAATTCAATACTACGAACGACAATGTATTGAATATTTATTTTTTATTTTGCAATAATTTAGATAAAAATGCATAACCTATTTTTATTTTTTCTTTAGCGTTTAGTCATGTAATTAATACTCCCTTATTAGTCTACTTATTTTAGCATGACTTAGTACTTTTAGATTATGTTTATTTTTCATTATGGCTTTTGAATTAGAAATATTTATATTACATAATTTTATTGTCTTTACTGTTGAATATCTTAGGATAATGCCATGATATATCTCATATTTTGTATTATTTTATTAAAAAATACTTTATATAGTTGTATCATACTAGGACTAAATAAATACTTTGAGCACAATTTATATGTTTGTTCTACGAAGATTTTATCGGAAAAAATCCCGAAAAAACCCGGAAAACACTAAAATTCAAGAAAATCCGAGAAAAACCCGAGTTTTATTGGTTTGGTGGTCTTTAGATTTAATAACTCGATACAATTGATTTGGTTTGGTAATTGTAAAATGCCAACCAATCCGACCTATGTACCTGCCTGAGATAAATTAAAAATGAAAGTGTGCCTCATAAATTACAAAGAGAGTACTCAAAGTTGAATGAGCCCAGCGTTCACCTTGGATATAATGATCAAAATTTCAGAAAAAATGCCAAGCCAAAAATTAAATGATGCCAAAAATAAAAAGGGAGAAACGTACAATAAGAGAAATCACTAAACGACAAAACTTTAGTGTGTAAAAAAAGCAACAAAGATATCGAGGAATTACATGTCAAAAAAGAACAAAAAACAAGTAAAATTACAATCCTATGCCCAAAAAAAAGGTAGGTATATCATATAAAAAAGAAAAAAAGAGAAGTCGATCGACTTGCTTTTTATGTACAAAAGATCAATTTTTCTTACTTGGGTGAAAAGTCAGAAGCTATAAGTCATGGTGCCAAACTATTAATTCAAGTTATGTCGACCGAGTAACTGAATCCTGGTCCGATTAATTTAAATTCGCGCTGCATGTTCTGTCACGAAAATCCTGGTCCGATTAATTTAAATTCCCACCACACTTTTGGTAGTACGTGACGTAAACATTTTCATTCTTGTCCTCGTTGATGTTGAGGAGGAAACAGAGTTCTACTATCCATAACCAAATTCTCAGAAACCTCCATATTAGATCTTGAAGAATTGTTGCCTAATCTATGAAAAAAAGCTTCATGGCCAATATTATGACCCTGAGGAGGAGGATTTGTGCAGGGCAAAGTTTGTTGTATTTGCTGCTGATACTGTATATTATAAGCACCAGGAGTAGTACTAGGATTCACCATCTGCTGATGAAGATTAATATTCCTTGACCTAAACGTCTCGGATTCAAGTCCCGAGAACGAAAATGGTTCACTGTGGCTCCCAGTGAACTGTTGCACCATGGCTCGGAAATTGGTTGTGTTTGTATTGAATACAGTTGTTGGGGTTCGCCTTGAAGCCCTGGATCTTCTCCTAATTGGCCTGGAATCACGGCCCTGTAGGCCGTGATGGCCAGGACTAGTGGAAGATGGTGTGGTGGTGACCACTGTGGCATCGGAGAGTTGGCTGCCGCCGAAGACGATGGTTGACGGCGGAGAGGTTTGAGGTTGACCAGAGAGGGCATGTTGATAGATTTGTAGCCAGTCAGTGGGATTTGGCATGGTTTCACTCATGGTCACAAAATATTAGAAGAAAGAGAGTGAGGTAAATATAGCTTTTGAAACTAGAGACTTTGGTTTAAAACAAGAGAGCTATAAAAGAATAGGAAAAGCATTAGAGTTTATAGATAAAAAAAAAATTGTCAGTCAAAGTAAATGACTTGTATTATGGGCAGGCATGACCAACAATATTGAAAAGAAGACTTTTCAAGTGAGGTGGTGACTATTCTTTCTAGTCATACGTTTCCTTTTTTCTCTCAATTAAAAAAAGGTAGGAGAACTGATTTCTTATTGATGTTCGATATTCTTTGGTTCCGATTAATTTAAATTCGCATCATGTAAGGTCTGTAAAAGAGGAAAGCATTCTCTATCAGAGTTTTTTCTATTTGCAGAACTTGAATACGAGACCTTTAGTAAAGGGTGGAGGGATCCTATCCATCTCACTCCCGTTAGTGATCCAAGAATCACAATTTCAGCCATGATTTTGTGTGTCACACTTTATTACTCCATCCCATCTACTTTAATTGATTTTTTAACTAAGTTGTTTCATATATATATATATATATATATATATATATATATATATATATATATATATATATATATTAAGGAATCCACCTTTTAACATTAATTAACAATAAAATTTACTATATTAACCTTTACTATACCTCTTTAATTTGTTCAGTGAAAATATAATAGATACGTACTCCGAGACTTTTTACCGCAAGATCAACTTTGTAAAAAAATAATTTATTTTTTTCTTGATATATAAAAATATCAAATAATGAATTACAAAAAAAAGGACTAAAAAATCAATTAAAGTGGATCGGATTTGATAGGATCTTAGTATCTTACACTCATAAAAGGAAAGAACACTGCTCTATATTGAATATTATAAAGAACATATCTGAATTATTAGTAATAGACTAATAGGCTGCTGGGGAATAAGGCTTCTGGAAGCAGTAATGCCAGCTTAGTTAAAACATTCATGTGAATTTTGACAAATAAAATAAACAATATTGTTATGCGCTGGTTTCCAGGAAGCAATAGGACTGAGATGAAGATGAAAGCAATGACGATAACTAGGGGCGGGCTACCGAGGAGAATTCAAATTTTAAAATTTATATGTTCCTGCGACGACGACGTCAAGTTAATATACGATATTAATTTGAGTTACAATCAAATATTTGAGATATTTAACATATTTCTTAATTATATAAAGGACCTGACAAAAACTACTCTCTTCGGTTCACAATAAGTGTTCAATTTATTTTTTCATTTTGGTTCAAAATAAGTGTCCAGTTATGTAATCAAGAAAGAATTCAATTTGTTTTTACAAAATAACCCTTATGTACATATCTCTAAAAAAATTTCTTACTCCTCACATTAAATGTTTATTAGGGGTAGTTTAGTCATAGTAAGTATTTTTGTATAGAATTTAGTATTTTCTTAATGTGCGTGCTAAAAGTAAATTGGACACTTATTATGAACCGAAGTAAGTATTGTATTACAATGAAGTTATACTGCGGTGCCGGCCCGAGGGGGAGGCAGCTAAAGCAATTGCTTTAGATCCCCCAATTTTTCATTATTAGTTAATATTATATTATTAAAAATTACTATTATTAAAAAGATACTAGATTTATGTTTTTTTCTTTTTGGATATAAAAGTTATTTAGAAAAAATAGAGGTTATTTCGATAACTACTTGAAATTTATAATAAACATATAATATGGAGAAATCACAATCTGATGATGACGTCGATAATAAAAAATAAAAATAAAATCTCTTGTAATATCTTTTAAAGTAAATTATTTCTTATAAAGAGTAGATCAAGACTTTTTAAAAAAAAATTCAAATAAACTTGAATTATTTCAAACATATAAAACTATTTTAAAATTTACTTTAGTAGTATAAAATTACTAATCATTAGATGCTGGGAACTTATAAAAACTTTTTCTTAACTGCAAATTTCTTATAATAAAATTCGCAACCTTGGTGAGTAGAGTTACTAGATATCTTCGATGGTGGAAGCTAGCATGTAACCGAGTAAAGGGCCAAATTACGTACAAGACAGTCCATAAAACTATTATTAATAACAAAAAAGAAAAAAAAATCATAAATATATGTATAATTTTATTAAATAAATTTTGGGCCTCTTCTTAACATTCTGCTTTAGGCCACCAATTTCGTTGAGCCGTTCTTGTACTCTAGATTTCGGGCTACAGTGTTATGTATGAATTCGGACAAATCCATTAACTTTTACTTAGATTGTATAAGTATTAAAAATTCATTGAATATGTATAAATATTTTTGTGAACTCAATAACTAACAAATTATGGATCGATCACAAGTTCAAACCTGATAAACTTTAGATCTTGATTACACCTTTGAAGACAACTAGCTCGAAACAAAATGTTAGCATAAATGGGAATCCAAATTCTAGTACTATAGTTCTATTTAATTTCTTTGTTCGTTGTCATTGTCAATTGCAATTTTGGCCACTATGAGTGCGTAGTAGGTGGTAACAAAGATGACTTTTAACTTGGTTCTCATGACTTTTTGGAGTCCTGTAAGAATATTGACTGCTATTCTTCTTCTTCTTATTGTTATTATTATTATTATTATTATTTGGTCTGCAATGAGAAGCAACCTTGTTTGGCATGTTTAGTTTGAATATGAAAGACATGGTTTAGAAAATTTAGACGAGTCAAAGAAAGTAAGCAAATACCGTACTTATTCGATTCAGCAGCAATACTCACTGGAATTACAGAACTAAAATCCCCCTTGGCCATAAATTTTGGCAACTTTTTTTCAAATTCTTTTTAGGTGATCCGGGACGTGGTCATTCGAATTCATACAGATGGCATAGACTATAGCTCACGAAAAGTCGAAAATCGTACTAAATTTTAATTTTATAGTCCTAAAACGTCAAAAATGAGGAATATTCACGGCGAAGAGATGAGTATTCTTCGTTAGGTCGTTGTTGATGGGCTTGCAAATTATAGCCAATTCGGATTCGATCGCCCGAGTTCATGCAGATGGCGTAGACTATGCATACGAAAAATTGAAAATCGTATTGAATTCCTGTTTTATGGACTCAACACACCAAGAAAGAGGAACGGTCATGGTGAAACTGTGAATATTGTTCATTAGGTTATTTCTAATGGGCTCACAAAAATTTAGGCGATTCGAAGTCGGTCGCCCTAATTCATGCAGATGGCGTGAACTATAGCATACAAAAATTCGAACATCATGCTAAATTCCTATTTTATGGCCCTAAAATGCCAAAATACGAGGACCGGTCATGGCGAAGCGATGAGTATTGTTCATTAAGTCGTTTCTGATGGACCCACAAAATTTTAGGTGACTCGGAGCTGGTCGCCCGAGTTCATACAGATGACGTGGACTATAACACGCGAAAAATTCAAAAATCGTGATAAATTCCTATTTTATGGCCCTAAAACATCAAAAAATGAGTAATGATCAAGGCGAAACAATGACTATTGTTTATTAGGTTATTTCTAATGGGCCCGTAATATTATAAGCGATTCGGAGCCGGTCATCCGAGTTCATGCAGATGGTGTAGACTATATCTGATAAAAAATCGGAAGTCGTCTTGAATTCCTGTTTTATGGCCCTAAAATATTAGGCGTTTCTGATGGGTCGCAAAATTTTAGGCGATTCGGAGCCGGTCGCCCAAATTTATGCAATTGGCGTGGACTAAATCTACGAAAATCGAAAATCATCCCGAATTCCTGTTTTATGGCCCTAAAAAGCCAAAAAATGAGGAACAATGAAGGCAAAGCGATGATTAATGTTATTAGGTAGTTTTTATGGGCCCGTAAAATTTTAGGCAATTCGGAATCGGTCGCCCCAGTTCACATAGATGGCGTAAATTATAGCACACGAAAAATCAGAAATCGTGCCTGAATTCCTGTCTTATGGCCCGAAAATGCTAAAAAATGAGGAACGCCTGTGGCGTAGCGATGACTATTCTTCATAAGGTCAATTCTAATGGGCCCACAAAATATTAGGCGATTCAGAGCTAGTCGCCCGAGATCATGCAGATGGCGTAGACTATAAGCACACAAAATTTTTTAAAATCAAAGTGAATTCCTGTTTTATTGTCTAAACGCCGATAAAACGAGGAACAATCGTGATGAAGTGATGAGTATTATTCATTAGGCAAGTTCTGATGGGCCTGAAAATTTTTAGGCGATTCTAAGCCGATCGCCCGAGTTCATGCAGATGGCGTGGACTATAGCACGTGAAAATTTAAAGATCGTGGTGAATCATGTTTTGTGGTCCTAAAATACCAAAAAAGAGAGACGTCATGGAGAAGCGATGACTACTACTCATTAGATTATTTTTTATGGGTACCCAAAATTTTAGCCGATTCAGAGCCGATCGCCTATGTTCATGCAGATGGTATGGACTAGTACATAAAAATTTGAAAATCATGGGGAATTCCTATTTTATGACCCTAAAATACAAAAAAATAAGGAACGGTCATGAAGAAGTAATGACTATTGTTTGTTTGCTCGTTTCTAATAGGCCATAAATTTTTTAGGCTATTCGGCGCCGATCACACGAGTTCATGCAGATGGCGTAGACTATAACACAAAAAATTCGAAAATCATTGTGAATTTCTATTTTATGACCCTAAAATGTGTCATGGCGAAGCAATGTCTATTCTTCATTAGGTCATTTCTGAAAGGATCCAAAAATTTTTAGGCGATTCGGAGCCCGTCGCCCGAGTTCATATAGATGGCGTGGATTATAGCATACAAAAATTTAAAAATTATGGTGAATTCTTATTTTATGGACCTAAAATATCAAAAAGTGAGGAATGGTTATGCCGAAGCAATGAGTATTGTACATTAGTTCATTTCTGATGGGTCCAAACAATTTTAGGCGGTTCAGAGTCGATCGCCCGATTTCATGCAGATGGCGTGTACTATAGCATATAAAAGATTGAAAATCATGCCGAATTCCCATTTTATGCCCCTAAATGCCAAAAAATACGGAATTATCATGTTAAAGAAATAACTATTGTTCATTAGATTGTGTTTGATGGGCCGTAAAATTTTAGACGATCGGAGCCGGTCGCCCCAGTTCATGTAGATGGCGTGAACTATAACATACGAAAATTCAAAAATCGTGGTTAATTCATGTTTGATGGCCCTAAAATGCCAAAAAATAAGGAACGGTCATGGCAAAGTAATGACTATTGTTCATTAGGACATTTTACGGGCCCAGAAAAGTTTAGGTGATTTTGAACCGGTCACCCGAATTCATGCAGATGACACGGACTATAGTACATGAAAAATTGGAAACCATGTTGAATTCCTATTTTAAGGCACTAAACCTAAAAACGAGGAACGTTTATGGAAAAGCGATGACTATTATTCATTAAAAGGTCATTTCTAACGGCCCAACAAAATTTTAGGCCATTCAGAGCCGATCGCCTCAATTCATGCAGATGGCGTGTATTATAACATAAGAAAAATAAAAAAATATTTCGAATTCCTATTTTATGGCCCTAAAAAAAAGGAACGGTCATGGTAAAGTAATGGTTAATATTCATTAGGTCATATCTGATGGGCCCGAATTCATGCACATCGCGTGGACTATAGCACACAAAAATTCAAAAATCATCGTAAATTTCTGTTTTATGGCCCTAAAACGCCAAAAAATAAGAAATGGTCATGGCGAAGCGATTTAGGTCGTTTCTAATGGGCCTGCAAAATTTTAGGCGGTTCAACCGGTCACCTGATTTTATGCAAATGGTGTGGACATAGCACACCAAAATTCGGAAATAGTCTTGAATTCCTATTTTATTGACCTAAAATGCCAAAAAGATGAGGAACAATCTTGGAAAAGCAAATGCTATTTTCATTAGGTCCGCAAAGTTTTAGGTGATTCGGAGTCGGTCGCCCAAATTCATGTAGATGTCGTGGATTATAGCACACGAAAAATTAAAAATCGTGATGAATTTCTATATTATAGCCCTAAAACATCAAAAATAAGGAACGGTCATGGAGAAGCGATGAATGTTCTTTACTAGGCCAGTTTTATGGGCCCGCAAAATTTTAGGCAATTCAGAGCCTATCGACCGAGTTCATGAAGATGGCATGGACTATAGAACAAGAAAAATCGAAACTCGTGCTGCATTTCTATTTTATGTCCCTAAAATTCCAACAAAATGAGAAATGGTCATGGCGAAGCAACAATTATAGTTCATTAGGTCGTTTCTCATGGATCCCTAAAAGTTAGGTGATTTGGAGCTGGTTTCCCGATTTTATGCAGATGGCATGGATTATAGCATATGAAAATTCAAAAATCGTCCTGAATTCCTATTATATGGACCTAAAGGTCAAAAAATAGGGAATATTTATTAGATCGTTTCTGATGGGCTCGCAATATTTTAGGCGATTCGGGGCTATTCGCCCCGAGTTCATGCAGATATGTGAAGTATAGCCCATAAAAATCATAAGTCGTGTTGAATTTCGCAAAAAAATAAAAAATGAGAAACGGTCATGGCGAAGTGATGACTACCCTTTATTAGGTCATTTTTAATGAGCCCGTACAATTTTAGGCGATTCAGATTCATGCAGATGACATGGATTATGACATACGAAAAATAAAAAATTATATTTTATTTTATGGCCCTAAAATGCCAAAAAATGAGGAACTATTATGGTGATGCAATGAATATTATTTAGTAGGCCATTTTTGATATGTCCAAATTTTTTTAGAAAATTTGAAGTTCAGTCGTCCAAGTTCATGTATAGCATACGAAAATTTGGAGATCTTGTTGAATTCCTATTTTATGTCCCTAAAATGCTAAAAATAAGGAACGATCATAGAGAAGCGATGACTATTCTTTATTAAATCATTTCGATGGGCCTGCGAAATTTTAGGCGATTCAGAGCCAGTCACTTGAATTCATGCAGATGGTATGGAGTATGGACTATAACACATAAAAATTCGGAAATCGTCTTGAATTTCTATTTTATGGCCCTAAAACGCCAAAAATATGGAGAGATCATGGAGAAGCAATGACTATTTGTCATTTTTTATGGGCCCACAAAATTTTAGGCTATTTGGAGTTGGTCACTCGAATTCATGCAGATGGCTTGGACTATAACACAAAAAAAAAATTAAAATCGTGTTGAATTCCTATATTTTGGCCCTAAAATTCCACAAAATAAATAATGGTCACGACAAAGCGATGATTATTCTTTATTAAGAAATTTTGACGGGCCCGCAAAATTTTAAGCGATTCGGAGCCGGTTACCCGAGTTCATGCAGATAGTGGGGAACGTACGTAGCACATGAAAAATGGAAATCATGCTAAAATTCCTATTGTACGACCCTTAAACGCCATAAATCGAGGAACGATCATGGTGAAGTAATGACTATTCTTCATTAGGTCGTTACTGATAGGCCCAAAATATTTTAGGTATTTCGGACCGATCACTCGAATTCATGCAGAGGACGTGGACATAGTACAAAAAAATTTGAAAATTGTCCTAAATTCCTATTTATGGCCTTAAACCGTCAAAAAGATGAACAGTCATGGTGAAACCATTAGTATTGTTCATTAGGTCATTTTCTTATGGGCTCGCAAAATTTTTGGCGATTCAGAGTCGGTCACCCGAATTCATGCAGATGACGTGGACTATAGAACACAATAGAAATCATCTTATATTCCTATTTTATGGTCTTAAAACGCAAAAAATTGAGGAACGATCATGGCAAATCAATGACTATTCTTCATTTGGTCATTTTTTATGGGTCCATAAAATTTTAGGTGATTTGGAGCTGGTTGCCCAAGGAGTTGAAGGAGCAGTTACAGGAATTGCTTGATAAGGGCTTTATTCGGCCCAGTGTGTCACCTTGGGGTTCTCTTATCTTTTTTGTGAAGAAAAAGGATGGTTTTATGCGTATGCGCATTGATGATCGCCAGTTGAGCAAAGTTACAGTGAAGAACCAGTATCATTTGCCTCGTATTGATGACCTATTTGACCAGTTACAGGGTGCTCGAGTGTTTTCTAATATTGACTTGCGTTCAGGTTATCATCAGTTGAAGATTCGGGGCCCAGACATCCCAAAGATTGCTTTCAAGACTCGGTATGGTCATTACGAGTTCCTTGTTTTTTGATTTGGACTGACCAATGCCCCAGTAGTATTTATGCATTTGATGCACAGTGTATTTCGGCCATATCTTGGCTCGTTCGTCATTGTCTTTACTGATGACATTTTGGTATATTCCCGGATTCAGGAGGATTATGAGCAACACCTGAGGACAGTACTTCTGACCTTGAGTGAAAAGAAATTATATGCGAAGTTCTCTAAGTGTGAGTTCTGGTTGGATTCCGTGGCATTCTTAGGTCACGTGGTATCGAGTGAAGGGATCAAGGTGGATCCGAACAAAGTGGAAGTAGTGTAGAATTGGACTAGACAATCCTTAGCTACAGAGATTCGTAGTTTTCTTGGCTTGGCGGGTTATTAATGTTGATTTATTGAGGGATTTTCATCTATTGCAGTAAATATGACCAGGCTGAAGGGTGCTCCATTCAAATGGACGGAATAATGTGAGTAGAGCTTTCAGAAGCTCAATATAAATTTGACTACATCCCCAATATTGATATTGCCTACAGGTTCGAGGTCTTATACTATTTATTGTGATGCCTCGAGGATTGGCCTTGGAGAGATATTGATGCAGGATTGTAGGGTGATTACCTACGCATCCAGACAGCTGAAGGTGCATGAGAAAATTTATCTTGTCCATGATATCGAGTTAGCTGCTATTGTTCATGCATTGAAGATCTGGCGTTACTATTTGTACGGTGTTCCTTGTGAGATCTACACTGATCACCGGAGTTTGCAGCATCGATTGAAGCAAAAGGACCTTAATTTGCATCAGAGGAGGTGGTTAGATCTGCATAAAAATTATGATATCACTATTTTGTACCACCCGGGAAAGGCCAATGTGGTGGTCGTCGCCTTGAGTTACCGGGCAGAGAGTGCAGGGAGTTTGGCTTATCTACCAGCAATAGAGAGGCCCATGGCGATGGATGTTCTTGCCTTAGCCAGTCAGTTTGTGATATTGGATATTTCAGAGCCTAGTCGGGTCCTAGCTTGTGTGGTTTCTAGGTGTTCCCTGTTCGATCATATCATAGAGCGTCCGTATGATGACCCTCATTTGCTTGTCCTCAAGGACAAGGTTCTGCATGGTTACGCTAGTTATGTGACCATTGGTAATGACAGAGTATTGATGATGCAGGTTTGGATTTGTGTACCCAGTGTTGATGGGCTTTGGGAGTTGATTCTAGAGGAGGCCCACAGTTCGCGGTATTCCATCCATCCGGGTGCTGCGAAGATGTACCAGGATTTGAGGCAGCACCATTGGTGGAGGCTGATGAAGAAAGATATAGTTGGGTTTGTAGCTCGGTGCCTCAATTGTTAGCATGTGAAGTGTGAGCACTAGAGACCGGGTGGCTTGCTTCATCAGATAGAGGTTCCAGAGTTGAAGTGGAAGCGGATCACCATGGACTTCGTAGTTGGACTCCCACAGACGTTGAGAAAGTTCGATGCCATTTGGGTGATTCTAGTTCGACTGACCAAGTCTGCGCACTTCATTCATATGTGTAATACCTATTCTTCATAGCGGTTGGTGGAGATTTATATCCGGGAGATTGTTCGTCTGCATGGTATTCCAGTTTCTATCATTTCAGATAGAGGTACTTAGTTCACATCACGGTTTTGGAGAGTCGTTCAGCATGAGTTGGCTACTCGAGTAGAGTTGAGCACATCATTTCACCCCAGAAGAACAGACATTACGAGCGCACTATTCAGATTCTTGAGGATATGCTCTGTGCGTGTGTGATGGAGTTTGAAGGTTCTTGGGATCAGTTCTTGCCACTTACGAATTTTTCCTACAACAACAGTTACTATCGCTCCCCCTTTTTCTCGCGAAATCGGGTTTATGACATTTGGTTGGGACAACTCTTTCCTTTTAGGAAAGTGGTTTTTGCAACTTTGAAGAGTCGCCAGCTAATGATTTTAAGGTGCGCTAGGGCACCTATGAGGTTCAACTACAACTACATTTGATAATCAAAGATAAGGTAAGAGCTTAAAATTATCCCAAGGGGAAGGTGTTAGGCACCCATGAGGATCCACTAATGTAGTTCACAGCTAGATAGTTTTGTGAATTTGTGCAATTAACAAGTAAACAAACAAGGCTCAAATAATAGGGGATTTTAAATAGACAAGTGTTTGAAAACGATTAAATAAAGCAATGTTTTGAAAAGAGTTATAATCTAAGCATGCCGATGAATGTAAAGGGGTCCTAGATTTGTTTGTAATATGGATCACATCAATGCAATACCCGGTAGTCACTCCTCAAAAGAAGGGCTATGCGTGGTATTAGCGCACCGGTCATCATGTCCGTATCTACCCTTTCCATCCCGTAAAGGTATTAAAGCGCGGATTGGTCTCGACCTTTATTGCGTGCTATTACTCGTCCCATTCTTATCAGTCCCGAAGGAATTTTAGGACTACTATTCCTATAAGAGGGAGGATTTTAGGCTAACTCTCAGTTTTAAAGGTAAAAGGCTACATACAAAAACACGTAGGAATACATTTAAAGGGGAAACATGTAAGCAATTAGAAGGCTCATATAAACCTCCAAAAATAATTCATATAAATAGCACGACTCAAACATAGTTAAAGTCTGAATTTTTTAAGTCCTAAAGCAGGGGATTCAAGTCAGAACCAGATTCATTATATAGCTCAGATAAGAAGTCTGAATTAGGCCTTCCTGTTAGTTGTAACAATTGATAATTAACTAAGGCAGTTCCAGTTTTATTCTAGTAGTTACCTAAGGCTTGCCTAGGCGTAATAATAATATCTTATGAGCATGATATGATTAGGAATGCAGTAGAGCAACGATTAATTTCCAGCAGACAACTTGAGATCCTATAGACATGCTTTCTAATGGTATTAAGTCGAAGCAACATTTTGAGAAACTTTTTAAAGAAGCGACATATTCATTAATTAATCCAATTCAGAATAACAACATGAACTAGGCGGCTTTTCAGAATAAATTATTTTAAAATTCTATATGGGGATGATTTCTATTATAGCTATTTATATCCTATAGGCATGATATCTAATCGTAAAGCTGATTTTTGATCCTATAGACATGTTATCTATTATTAAACCCATTTATGTCCTACAAACATGATTTCTAGTTATGAAAGTGAAGTATGCTGAATTTATTTTAAACAAGCACTGCTCCTATATGCATGGTGTCTAGTTATGAGAGTGAAGCATGCATCATTTATTTTAAACAAAGCACTGATCCTATAGACATGTTATCTAATAGACCATACTTGAAGCAAATAGACCCTAAAGGCATGTTATCTACCTAATCTACCCACAATGTACAACTACCTATCCCTTTCACTAATCTCCCCGATATTGTTTATAAATTATTACAGTCCCAATGATTGAATTACAAAAAAAGTGCAAAAATAAGAAATTACAACCAAAAGAAATCTGATCTTCACTTCCTATCTGAGTTATATAATTAATCACTTCAATGCCAATGTTTCAAATCCATTCTCATACTTGAGTGTGTCAAAGTTCCCTAAGGATCTCAGGGGATCCCGGGCATTGTTCACACCCAGGTTTACATAACCAAATAGAATGAGTGTAGTGTGGAAGGGCCAACCCTTATGTGTCCAAGATCAGAGGGAACTCAAGGGTCTCATGGCAAGGCTCACACAAGAGGGGCAGAACCTAAGTTCTAAGAGTATAGTGGACGTGCAGAATAGAGATTTATTAAAACTGGGTTGGAAATAGTAAGTGGTAAAGAGTGATTTGAAAATAGTTATAGTAGTGAACTTCAAACTACACAAAATCAGAAAGCATTCAAAGGGGCAAGGGATTATGGGATACACTGTATAGCCCAGTGGGGGTCTGGTTTGGTCATGCACAACAATAGCCGATGCTGGCATGGGCACAAACCATCCAAAGGAACACAGGCACATATAGGGGATATGGGGGTTTGGGATTCATAAAGTAGCAAGGACACGACAAATGACTGACATAGTACACATATAGGTAAGCATTAATTTAAAAAGGAAAGGGAACCTATTACAGCTTGCTAGTAACATAAATTAACTGCAGAATCATGAGCAGAAGTAAACAAGAAATGATGAACTGAAGCAATTAAAGAAAGCATGTTGTTGTTGAGACTTAAAAAAATTTACTAGGACATACCAGTAGAGACGCAAAGTACAGGAGGGTAAAGCAAGCAAGAGTCCACAATTTATCCTTGTCTTTTAGCCGGCTGGACAAAGCAATAACATAAGTAGCAGTAAAGAAAGAGAGAGTTTTAAGTGTAAATGTGTGTTCTGAACTCTAGTTGTTCGTGTGTTTAAAATAAAAAAGGGTATGGTATTTATAGGTTTGAAAATGAGTGAAGAATAAGGTTGTCACACCTCCTTTTTACCTGTACCTGCAAGGGCATAAAGGAGTTTTTTCAATTAAAGGACAATCGAAACGGAATTCATTTTATTTAAAGATTCAGAGTCGCCACTGGGAGATTTATGGAGTCCCAAGTCACCGGTTGAATCCCGAATCGAGGAAAAGATTGACTCTGTTTAACAGTCGGCGAACCAAAAATCCGAGTAAGGAATTCTGTTAACCTGGGAGAAGGTGTTAGGCATTCCCGGGTTCCGTGGTTCTAGCACGGTCGCTCAACTGTCATATTTTCTTTTATCTGATTTCAAAATATGTTCTAACTTATGTGCCTTTTATTAGTAACCCGCTTTTATTTTTGTTTTAATAAGAATTGCAACGTCGTGAAAATGTTTCTCGAACCGCGTCGCACCAGTGCACCCGTGGTTGTCAACACATTTCGACTCCGTTGAGATTTGGATTTGGGTCACATAAATGTGCACCCGAGTTTAGGAATGTAATGTTATTGAAATACGCGCCTAAATAGACTAACGCATTATTACCTTTAGGGAGGACCGTGAAATTCGCTAGACGGCCCGTCCCGGAATCTAAGTATTTTTATAATATTTTTTGAGGGCCCCGTAATTTTGCATTTTTTATTTGGCGAGGCTCGTCTCATTTATTATTTTAAAAGGTAAAACTAAAGCAACTAATATTTTTCTATTTTTATTGGTCTCTAATAACAAAGAGAAAAGTCCTAATTAATTCATATTGATGAAAGACCAAACCCTCATGATTCACTCCCAAACAATTCAAGCCCAGTAGTTTATAAGTAAATAAAAGAAGCATGCTTAGCATTTTGTTTAAAACACAAAGAATCCAACACTTTGGGCCTGATGTTGAGGAAATCAGACCCAAGTAACATGTTCAGCAGCTTGGGAACACGACTCAAGGGTCAAGCCTGGGCAGAAGCGTGAAACCATGCTTAAACGTAACTTCAAACAGCCCAATCGATCCAGTGCCAACTTCCTGGTTTTGCAATTTTGTTGTATTTTAATCTGCATTTATTTATTTATCTCAACTATTTTTTACTAAGGAACTCCCAAATCTTATTAAAGTTGGCAGCCAAATTGGAGGCAGAAACTCGATTTTAACAGCAATAATACAGCTTGGTTGTGTGATTTCACAGAACCTTCTGCATGAACAAATCAACGACCCCAAACTTTGAACACACAAGCTATTTCGAACTTAATGTGAACTAACGTTATTCTACTAATACTCACGTAGTTCCTGATTTGAAATAAAACTGGACTGTTTAAAATAGTACTGAAACATGAACTAGTTTTTAACAGTACTGAAATTTGAAACTACATCACACTATACTATACTATACTAGTATAACACACATCAAACCAAATTAAAATTACTAACTAGAGAGTTCACATACTCATGGAAATAAACTAAACTAGCTTAACAGTCTATAAGAGTCCATTACAAATTTAAACAGTCCAAATCAGCAGAAAACTATCCTAGTTAACAGTCCAAATTCAATACAACGTCTAACAAATTAAAACCAAACAAATACATTGATTAACTGACTGTAACTACAGATATTCAAACGAGCTCAGATCTGGAATAAGATTTCATTTCACTCCAATTTTAAGTTACATCAGGGGAGATTCGAAGCATGTACCTGGATTTAAAATAGAATGAGAGGAATGAGGGTCAGCATCAGCAATTGGTGATCAAAAACAGCTCAGAAACAGAATGAGCAGCCTAGGATTGTTTTCAGAGATGGACAACACCAATAATGACCCAAATACACTTGCAAAAACTCAAATAGATTTAGCACTGATCCTAGAACCACTTCTGAAACCAACAGCTTAACAAAACCAGCCCAAAGGAGCCTCAATTGGACCCAAATCCACTCAAATTAACCCAGGCACCACCAGAATATATCAGCAAATAGATTAAGACTAAATGATGCAATTCAGGAGCTGATATTCAAAACTAACTGTGAATTTTCAATGGAACAGTAGTTCCTGTTTTTTTTTGTTTTTCTAGAGATTTTCTATTATTTTTGGGTTTTTGAATGCTTGAATTTCAAAAATCAGATCTGGGGATTAGTGAGAAATTTTGGGGGGAATTTTGAGGATTGGAAACTTGTTAATGAAGTCAAGGGCATGCCCTTTTATAGGTAAAATGAGGGCGGCTCTCAGATTTTGTGTTTGGCCTTTAGTCCCTATTTTATTTACTTATTCAGTCATTTGTTTTCTAACTTCTGACCCAAGTAAACACCCTAAGTTTCCTGAAATGTGCACTAGAGTCCTATTCTACAATAGTCTAAGATGTTCTAGTGAATTTCCATTCATTCTAAAAGATTCTTTACTTATGAATTGCCCCAAATACCCTTATTACCCCTGTGTGAACTCTAAAATTATTACCCTACCCCAAGCCCCTTTACTAGTGATTAACTAATTACTAGTTGTTTTAATAATCCACACAAACAACCAAATTAATTAACTACTGAAATAATGAACAATATGATTTGCAGCCATAACAGAAGTAATTTAAATCAAGACTTAAACTAAAGGAAGAAATCAATGACCAAATCAGAAAATGGGACACTAATAGACTAAATCGTATCCTTAATGAAGACTGACTGAGATGAATCAAATAGCAAAACCTAATAAATCCTAATCTGATTTTACTAATAATCAAAATAGACCAAAAACAAAACAAGTTAAAATCTAAATGAACAATCAATTAAACCCTAATTAAACTTACCATAATAACAGAAACAAGAGAAGCAAATTCAACAAGGAACATGAGCAGAAAAGAAAATGAAGAAGAAAAAATAAAACAATCAAAAACTCACTTAATGTGGTGTGTCTTGATTTGAAAAAAATAGAGAAAGCTTGAGGCGATTAAGAGCTGCTACTGATGTATTTGAAACGAAGGAGGTGATACAGGGCCTTGATGCGAATTCTGGGGCTGTCCGACGAACTAGGGTTGTTCCAGAAATTTCAAATTAATATTCGAAGGGGTGGAGCCTGATTCGAGGGAAGGTGAGTACATATTTGGAGAGAGCGGAACAGGGTGAGTTAGGGGTGTAAATTTGGGTCATGTGGAGGGGCGGCGCCGCCGTGTGTGGCGGCGATGGCAAAACATTTTTGATTATTCGAGAGGTTCTAATATGATTCGAGATGAGCTAGTGGTAGATTCGTGACAAGGACAACGAGGCGGTATAGGGGTGTAATTTTGGGAGCCATCGGAGAGAGTTGCATTTTCTCCATGTAACGACCCGACCCGTCGTTACGGGAGTTACCGCCCCGTTTTCCCCGTTTTATGCTTCTATATGTTTCATTATATGTGTTTGGAGAAGTTGAAGTAATTCAGATAGAGTTCGGTTAGAAATGAGACACTTAGTCTCTTTATGAGAAGGTTAGTTTGGAAAAGTCAACTGGATGTTGACTTATGAGTTAGAGGGCTCGGAATGGAGTTCCGATGATACGACTAGTTTTGGGAGATGATTTTGTGACTTAGGAGCGCAATCAGAATTGAATTTGGAGGTCTGATGTAGAATTAGGCTTGAATTGGCTAAGGTTGTATTTTGGCAAATTTTGGTTGATAGGTGAGATTTTGATCCGAGGGTTGAAATGGAATTCCGAGAGTTTCAGTAGCTTCGTTAGGTGATTTTGGATATGTCTGCAAATTTTCAGGCAATTCAGATGTTGTTTGGTTGGGGTTTTGATTGAATGCGCATTTTGGAAGTTTTAGTTTAACTTAGGCTTGAATCCGTGGTAATTCGATGATTTTTGTGTTTATGATAGTGTTTTTATGTTACGAGTAAATTTGAATGAAGTAATAGAACATATCTGTGCATTTGGTTGAGGTTCCGAGGGCCTCGGGGTGATTTCAGATGGTTAAACGGGAATTTTTGAAGTTTGCAGCAGGTCTGTAATTTGAAGCTCCTGGTATTTCCGCATCTGCGGAAAAAGGACCGCAGGAGCGGTTCCGCAGATGCGGCTGATTGATCGCAAAAGCGGTCCTGGAGAGGGGCTGGCATATTCCGCAAAAGCAAAAAAATAACCGCAGGAGCGGAAGTTGGAAAACCGCAGA
>MDKF010123824.1:0-10946 GCA_026770625.1 Nicotiana glauca
ATAATCCCGATCTTAAAGTCAAGGCTATATATTCGAAATTTTAAGACCCCTAAAAAGGCATACCCTCGATATAGACACCAATACTACCTCACTCGGGGACTAAAAGGCTACGGGAAAATACAATGACCACGGTCACAAGGCTGTACCAGCTAAATTAATGCGACTCGGGGATTCCCGACCATCGCTATTAAATCACAGGCCATCAAATTACTTCGAAAAGAACCAGTTAATCAGGATACCCTCCGCATAAGAAAAAGAGCTTCGATCATGTCAGATCCAAACAACAGGCTTCGAAACAATTCAACCATCGAGCGTAACCTCCCAAGGTGCTCATTTATCGCTGCATAATGGCTCACAATCAAGGTTCTTATCGAACCGTCGAAGATTCGGGAGAACACAAAAACTTCAAAAATTCTTTAACGAGGGAAAAATAAAGCCTACATTAGAGGTCGTGCCGACCCAAAGTGTAAGAGCCCAAGCATCAGCCTATATTAGAGGTCGTACCGACCCAACGCGTAAGAGCCCAAGCACCAACCTATATTAGAGGTCGTACCGACCCAATGCGTAAGAGCCCAAGCGTCAACCTATATTAGAGGTCGTACCGACCCAACATGTAAGAGCCCAAGCACAGCCTATATTAGAGGTCGTACTCATCCAACGCATAAGATCATAAGCGCAAGCCTATATTAGATGTCGTATTGAACCAACACGTAAGAGCATAGGGGCCGGTCTAAAAGAGCCTCAGGGCCGATGAGAGGTCGCACCGACCAAATGCAATCTCAAAGGTCTACTTAAATAGCATTAGGGCCGATACGTTAGACCTAAAGGTCAATGAACTCAAGTCAAAACGTGACTCGGGAACTAAGCCCCAAACAATCAACTTTCGACCATTACAAATCGCTCAGCGGTAGTAGGAACCTAAGAGTTTAAATTTGAGGTCCAAGATTTCGGATCAATTTTCAAACAAGTGTCACAGTTTATTCGTAAAAAGTAAATGAAAAATGAAAAATGATGAAAAACGAAAGTCCTTTTACATATATGTTGAAAGGTTCACAAGGGTGCATTTACAAGGCCTATGTCAGAAGACTTTACAAAGGCAGAGATCAAATAAAACCCTAATCTATCACCGGGGATATGCCTTCGACGGATCCCTCGGAAAGTGTGCCTTCGATATCATCGGCCACAACCCCCGAGTTTTCAATAGCCTCTTCCCCTTCGGGGATTCCGCCTCCATCTTTATCACCTCCCGAGTCACTACTCGGCTTGCCTTCAGAAGAAAGCAGGTCCATAACCTCCTCTTCTAGGATCTTCACCTTCTCGATCTCGGCGGATAAATCGATACCCCCCACATATATATCCTCAAGAGCTTGCCTGCGAGATTCTAGCTGGGCATGCTTCACAGCTCGGGCCAATTGTAGCTCGGCCTCCTCAGACACCTTCCTGGCCTAAGCATTTGCAGTAGCAGCATCATCTTTATACGAAGATACGAACATCTCGACATCAACCTTAACCTCAGATAGCGCAGCAACCAACTCAATATAGAGATCCTTATACCTATTACTCTCCACCCTCGCATCATCAAGTTTATGTCCGACTGAGACCACCTCCCCCTGGAGGGTATCTCTCTTAGAGACTACCTCACTCACGTGCCATTTGAGTTCGAGAATTTTGGAGTCCTTGTCTTGGAGTTACTCCCTCATTTGGACATCTTTATTCTCAAGCTGCAAAGATCGACCCAAAGGTGTTAAAGCACTGGAGTCGGATAAGCATGTAGACAAAAAACAAATGAGAGCTATATAACCTGCTTAGTAAGATGAGTTCTTTCTCAGGATGCTGCTTCCAAACGATCCCGAAAGCCGCGGAGTTCCTCTTCCCTCTTGGTAGAAAGAGCTCTAAGCTCATTAGCTTCCGAGGTGAGTTTCCTGTGCTCACCCTCATAACGAGTCAACTCGATTTGAAACCTAGCAAAGGTCCAATTATAAAGCACCCTTGGCCTGGAACCGTGAAAGAAACAAGGTTAGCAAAACGAGGATTGGGGCACCGAGCAAAATTTAAGAAAAAATTACCTGCTCACAGAGCCTGTTGATCTCACTGAAAATAAGCGAGGCATCAAGCTTACGCTTTTCCTCAAACACAGCAAAAAGCTTTTCAAACACATTTTTATCTCCGACGGGCACCCCCACGTCGAAAGCCTCTTTATTTTGGCATCCTGCATCTCCCTCGGAGGAAAAATCGATCCCGAAGGGGAATCGCTCACTTTAATAAACCCGACTGGATGAACCAGAGTTGCCTCTTATTTCTGCAAAGCTTCGGAGCTAGGCTACTCTGCGCCGCCTACCAAATGCGCCCCAGCTCGAGCAATATCTTGGTCGTCAACTGGATCGAGAATATTACCCGATACACCCTCGAAAGTCTCTTCAGCCTGAGGGAGGACAACAACAGAATCAAGTTCCGACTTGGAAGCCACCGCCTCAGCAACATATGGGACAGTTAGGTTTTCTCCCCCCTCGGGTACTAATGAGGAATCGACCTTCTTCTCGCCTTCAGCTCGGGGACTCCCCGATATTTCTGGATTAAGTGTTGCTGAATCAGCCTTAGGTTCTTCCACTCTGGTCTTCTTGGATTCTAGAGAATTAGTCCACGATCTTATTCGCCTTTTCTTCTCTTTGTCAAATTTTAGGGTATCCGCTTCCTCAAGTGGTGCTTCTCTCATCGAGAAGGCCTTCCCCAGACCTACACAAAATGTGAAGTATTAACATAGGGAATGAGGACGCAATCAGTGATAGTTCTTTTGGGAAATTCAATTGCAGCAGAAGCAAAGGCTCACCTTGGTCCTTGGCCTCCCATCAAGCCCTAGATAGGTCACGCCACACATGCTCAACATATGGACAAATCGAATCTAGATGGCTAACCCAGTCTGAGAGGTTTTTAGCCGCACTAGGGTACGCCACGACAACTATATCAGCGGAGAAAGTCAGTTCGTAGGGAAATTTATCCAATAGAAAATGAGAATATTTAATTAGCGTATCCACTTACGTTTTATGTTCCACTGTTTAGGAAACGACATCCTCTCTACTGGAATCAGGTCCGAGGTCCTAACTCGGACAAAATGGCTCATCCACCCTCTGTTCCTGACCTCGTAAGTACAAGCAAAAGGGCTCTCGAGACTCGACATTGGAGCCTAATCAGGCCCCCACAAAAGAGTCGGGGACTATACATTCTGATCAGGTGGTCGAGGGTGAAGGGCATCCCCTTAATCATGTTCGCAAAATATCTGGTCATATAGATAATACGCCAAAACAACGAGTGAATTTGGCCGAGAGTCACTTAATATCGTTCGTAGAAGTCGAGGATCACGGGATCTATGGAAAGCGAGGATGGCTCTACTGGGCCAAGAGTAAATGGATATGTATACACACTAAGGAAGCTGGCCTTGTATATCGTTATGTCCTCCCCCCGAGAAGAAATCTCCACTTGTACTGCATCCCCCTCGCGGCAGTCGGTCTTCACCTTTCAGTGTCCGCTATTAAACTAATATATCGAGACATGGGTTCACATCGTCCCGACTTTGAAGAAGGTTTGCTGGTATTGAAATCAGAGGTTGTTTCAAAGGCTCCTAGGATGCATTCCCCGAAATGAGGGGGTACTATCGCGTTGAACTTAGACAAGCGTGAGGAAGAGGAAGGTACACCTTCCCGAGGGATAGAGGTGGAAGTTTTCGACATTCTTGTTAAAAGATTTCAAAGGAGAAATGAAATTATAATTAGAAGAGAACACAAGAGAGAAGTAAGAAGAACTCTTTTGAAGGTTTTATGATGCAGTGGAAAATAAGGGGCGAAGGCAGAAGTATTTATAGAGGCCAAACGTGTAAGTTGGAGCGGGCTAAAGATAGCTAACCGCTGCAGTTAATTCGAAGGCCTTTCAAGGGCTATACAGACACGACCTTTAGACACCCTGCTTGTCACGTCAAATGCTTTATAGGGCGTAACTAACATGGTGATGGAAGTATCGAAGAGGCAAGAATTCAAGATTGTTTCTTATCATTTTACTCTAAGAAACGCGGGGACTATCTGTATACGGCTAAAATCGAAGAGTCCGATTTTGTGACCATTATGACATTCCGTAGCTTCACCTGGAAGGCCCGAGACACAGCTCGAGGTTCAACTTCAAGGGTTCCTTAGCTCGGCCTTGGGGTAGCACAAATCGGTGGCTACCATGGACAAGCAGGAGGTTCCCAAGGCACACGACCAAAGCTGACAATACTTGCCAGAGTAGTACTAGTCTGTACCGGATTAGTAAATAGCTTTACCAGCTATGTTTCTTTGTAATAATTACACATGTACCATGGTTGTATTCCCCCTCCTATATAAAGGGGACCCTTATCATTTTCTAGTACACAATATATTCAATACAAGAACAAGAACATTCTTTGCTCTCTAATTTAAACGCATTATCCCTTGATTTTATTGCTTATATTTATTTACTGCTTAAATTTATTGCATCTCATTGATTGTTCTTCATTTATTACTCATCATTGGTCATAAAGAGCCCTCATCAAATCTCTTAGAACTGTTAGTCCTTTATCAGCTATCCACAAACTAACGCTTTAGCCTGACCTCGAGGCCCAGCATAGGCTAGCTCGAGACCCCGAATCTCGGCTACTCGGTATGCATAACATTCTATTTTCAAGATCTTATCTTATTTTATAATCTCACGCTTAGCATCTACTACCTAACAACTAGCATAAAAATAAATCGCGTATTTTTAACCACAAAATCAAATCTAATTGTAATTACCATTTTCAAGGTAAAGAATTAAGTTCACCTATGAGGAAATTTCCTTCTTACAAGGTTATAAAAGAGAATTATCTCGTTTCGAGCCTACTTCCAACTCAAGAATGCGCTCAAACTCTCAAACCGGAGCTGCACAATATGAAACTATTCAAATATTGTAAAAACCAATCATTATAGGTTTACAAGTTCATATTCTAGCTATTAAAGTGATTATCCAACTCCAAAGGTAAGATTCCTAAATTCACCCTCCAGGCCCATGTGCCCGGATTCCAAAATTTTTCGAAAGAAGCTGTTACCCATACCCTAAGGAATATAGATATATGATTATTGATAAGTTTCATCGTAATTTTCATGGTAAAAATCTCATTGTTATCAAACCCTAGGTTTTCCTCAAATCCCATGATTTTCACTAGTATTTACATGTTATTCTACCCAAAATCTAAGTATTTAACTCGTATATAGTAGGAATTACTTACCTCAAGAAGCTTGGTGGAAAACCCCTCTCAAGAAGCTCCAAAATCACTCAACAATGGAGTGAAATGTGTCAATAATAACTAACTCTCATATTAAATGAAGGCTACTGCCTTCAGCGATTTCCGCACCTGCGGTGCTTTGAACGTATCTGCGGTCTCGCTTCTACATGCAAGTATCCACATCTGCGGGAATGTGCTGGGCCAACAGGGGCCGCTTCTGTGGAAGGCCCACCGCTTCTGCGGTTCTGCTTCTGCGGATGAGGGGCCGCATCTGCAGTTTCTAGGCTGCCCACCCTTCGCTGGATCTGCGAGTCTTGTCCCGTACCTGCGGCTAGCCAACCGCAGGTGCGGTTATGATAGCAGCTGGAGCTTCAGCTCCTCCTCTAATTTTCAACTAAGCTCAAGCCTCGTTTGATTGACTCTCGGGGCCCCCGAGGCCCCGCCCGAATGTACCAACAAGTTTGAAATGATAAAAAAGACTCGTTCGAACCCTCGGAACACCCGAAACAACATTAAAACTAGGAATCATACCCTAAAACCAATTGATTAAACTTATGAACTTCAAGTTCTTCAATTTACCTCCAATGTGCCAAAACCGACTTATACTACTCGGATTGACACCATTTTTTGGGTGCAAGTCTTAAATGACATTACAGAACTATTCCCTATCTCGAAATTCTACTCGTACCTCGATATCATCAAAACACACTCTAAACCAAGTTTAAAGAACTTCTAAAAACCTTCAAGAACCAACTTTCACTATTATGCGCTAAAACACTCCCGAGTCATCCAAAACCCAATCCGATCATATGAACCTATTGGAACCGTCAGATCCCGATTCCAAGTTTGTTTACTCAAAATGTTGACCGAAGTCAAACTTGGCCTTTTAAGCCAACCTTAGGGAACCAAGTGTTCCGATTTCGACCCAAACTCTTCCAAATCCCGAACCAACCATCCCCGCAAGTCATAAATCAGTAAAAGCAAGTACAAGAAGTTTTATTTAGGGGAATGAGATTCTAGAAAGCAAAACAACCAATCCGATTGTTACATTCTCCACCTCTTAAACAAATATTCATACTCGAATGGGTTTAGATTCATGCCTGAAGTGCTAAATAAGTGTGGATATCTGCTCCACATGTCCTCCTCGGACTCCCAGGTCACCTCCTCGACTGGTTGGCCCCTCCACTAGACCTTTACTGCAGAAATCCTTTTGGATCTCAACTGGCTATCCTGTCTATCAGCAATGGCAACTGGTTCCTCCTCATAACCAAGTTCTCATCTAGCTGAATAGTATTGAAGTATAACAAATGAGACATGTCGGCGTGATACCTCCGCAGCATAGACACGTGAAACACTAGATGAACCCTTGATAGGCTGGGAGGTAAGGCAAGCTCATAAGCAACCTCCCCAACTCACCTCAACGCCTCAAATGGGCCTATAACCTTGGCCTCAACTTGCCCTTATTCCCAAATCTCATAATAGCCTTCATCCGTGAGACTTTCAAGAGAACCTTCTCGCCGACCATGAATGATACATCACGTGCCTTTTGATCCGAATAACTCTTCTATATGGAATGTGCTGTGCGAATTCTCTCCTAAATCAACTTCACATTTTCCAAGGCATCTTTCACCAAGTCAGTTCCGTACAACTTAGCCTCACCAGGTTCAAACCACCCGATAGGCGAACGACATCGTTGACCATATAAAGCCTCAAATAGAGCCATGTCAATGCTGGACTGATAACTGTTGTTGTAAGCAAACTCGACCAAAGGCAAGAACTGATCCAACTGTCCCCTAGAGTCACTCATACATGCTCTCAACATGTGCTCTAATATTTGAATTGTCCGCTTCGACTGCCCGTCGGTCTGAGGATGAAATACTGTTGATAGTTATATGAGTCCACCAAAAATATAGAGTACATGGTCCTCTATAATTTTACACTGAGAATACTAGTAAAATAGTATGTAAATAAGATAAGGAGTTTTACGTGGAAAAATCCCTGCTCAAGGGGATAAAAAACCACGACCTACACTGGTAGGATTTCAACTTCACTATGAGCAACTTTTATATTACAACCTATGCAATCTAGGAATTAAACTCTTAATCCCTCAGTAACTCGTAATACACCTATTACAAACCACTTTTCAATACACCTATTACAAAGACTTCAACTCATGACTAACTCTAGTCATGACACAAACACAAGGGGTTTATAGTTTTACAAGGGGGTTTCTAAGCAACGCCTCTAACTAAGCAATCTAGGAGTTACAATAAGAACAATCACAAAGTTACAACTCAACTAAGGACAACAAAATACTAGATTTAGGAACTGGTCCGTAGTAGCGTTTAACTTTGTTCTTCAGGCTCTTGAGAATTAAGTTCACTGTTGTAGAAGGCTTGAATGCTTGAAGTAAATTCTCAAGTGTTCAAGTGATGTTTTTGTTGTAATACACTTGTTAATGCACCTTTGATGACATCACTTGAATGATGTAAGCACTTGGTTGGTCAAAAGACAAGTGACTGCAAAACTGCTGCACTGTTTCTATGGCATTCACTTTTCAGTTGTGCACAATTGACTTTCATACTGCTGTTAGGGGAACACAAGGGATCAGGTCCCTCTCTTGTTTATTTATTCTCTACACTTGCAGCAATTCACATTAGCTGGAGTTTAAGCTAGAATATGTTCATTAGCAATATGTACCAAGTGTGTCAGGTTCCTTATCTGGTTCTTGACAGTAAATTTATTAGATCATCAAAACATAAGGCAAAGACATTGAAAATCCATCAGCTGTGCTGAGCTCCACAGGGGTCCCCAACTCATTCTGAACAGCTCTCCAAAAATGTGAAGTGAACTAAGGGCCCTATCTAATATGATGGAAATAGGCACACCGTGCAATCAGACTATCTCCCGAATATAAATCTCGGCCTACCTCTCTGAAGTATAGTTAGTCATAATTGGAATGAAGTGGTTTGACTTGGTCAACGTGTCGACAATGACCCAAACTGCATCAAACTTTCGTAAAGTCCGCAGCAATCCAACTATGACATCCATGGTGATGCGCTCCCATTTCCACTCTGGTATAGTCATCTGTTGAAGTAGACCACCTGGCCTCTGGTGCTCATACTTGACCTGTTGGCAATTTAGGCATCTAGCTACATACTCCACTATGTCTTTCTTCATTTGCCGCCACCAATAATGTTGCCTCAGGTCGCGATACATCTTCATAACACCTGGATGAACAGAATACTACGAATTGTGTGCTTCCTTAAGAATCCTCTCCCTAAAACCATCGACGTTAGGAACACACAGACGACCTTAGAGTCACAGAACACCATCCTTGACAATCGAAACCTCCTTGGCACTGCCCTGTAGTACTCTCTCTCTAAGAACTACCAAATGCGGATCATCAAACTGTCGAGCCTTGATCTCCCCCTATAGTGAAGCCTGGGCAACAACACATACAAGAACTCGGCTGGGCTTAAAAATATCCAATCTCACAAGTCTATTAGCTAAGGACTGAATGTCCAAAGCTAGTGGCCTCTCCTCTGCTGAAATGAATGCCAAGCTACCCATACTCTGTGCCTTCCTGCTTAAGGCATTCGCGACCACATTTGCTTTGCCCAGATGATAAAGAATGGTGATGTCATAATTCTTCAGTAACTCAAGCCATCTACGCTGCCTCAAATTGAGATCTCTCTGCTTGAACAAATATTGTAAGCTGCGATGATCGGTATACACCTCACATGACACCCCGTACAGATAATGACTCTATATCTTAAGAGCGTGAACAATCGCGGCTAACTCTAGATGGTGCACAGGGTAATTCTTCTCATGAATCTTCAACTGACGTAAAGCATATGCAATAACTCGCCTCTCCTGCATCAATACACAACCCAAACCAATACGTGAAGCGTCGCAATACACAGTATACATCCGCGAACCAGAAGGCGAAACTAGAACCGATGTTGTAGTCAAAGTTGTCTTAAGCTTCTGAAAGTTCGCCTCACAATCATCAGAACAACGAAAAGGAGCACCCTTCTGGGTCAATCTAGTCAAACGTGCTGCAATGGAGGAAAAGCCCTGCACAAATCGGTGATAATAATCTGCTAGCCCTAGGAAACTCCTGATCTTAGTCATCGAAGTAGGACTTGGTCAACTCTGAACTGCCTCAATCTTCTTGGATCCACCTTAGTACCCTCTCATGATACAACATGCCCCAAGAATGCCACAGACTCTAGCCAAAACTCACACTTGGAGAACTCAGCATATAGCTTCTGCTCTCTCAATATCTGAAGCACCACTCTCAAATGCTGCTCATGCTCCCCCAAACTACCTGAGTAAATCAAGATGCCATCATCAATGAAGATGATAACAAAAGAATCAATATAAGGCCTGAACACCAAATTCATCAGATCCATAAATGCCACTAGGGCACTAGTCAAGCCGAAAGAAATCACCAGGAACTCATAATGGCCATATCTAGTACGAAAGGCAGTCTTCGAAACATATGAATCCCGAATCTTCAACTGATGGTACCCCGATCTCAAATCGATCTTAGAAAACACCCTAGCATCCTACAACTAGTCAAACAAATCATCTATGCGCAGTAACAAGTACTTGTTCTTGATGTTAACCTTATTCAACTAACGGTAATCAATGCACATCGGCATAGTCCCATCTTTCTTCTTCACAAATAACACTGGCGCACCTCAAGGTGACACCCTTGGTATCGCAAACCCCTTTGCTAAAAACTTCTCAAGTTGCTCCTTCAACTCTTTCGGAGCCATACAGTACAGTGGGATAGATATAGGCTGGGTACCTGGAGCCAAATCAATACAGAAATCAATATCATGATCTTGCGGCATGCTTGGACGATCAGAAGGAAACACATCGACGAACTCTCGGACTATTGGCACTGAATTAATCATCGGAGACTCTGCGGTGGTATCCCGAACATACGCTAGATACGCCAAACAACCCTTCTCGACCAGATGTCCAACCTTCAGAAAAGAGATAACCCAACTAGATATAATAATAGAGGAACCCTTCCACTCGAATCTCGGCAACTCAGGCATCGCTAAAGTAACTATCTTGGAATGATAATCAAGGATGGCGTGATATGGAGATAACCACTCCATGCTCAGGATGACCTCAAAGTCGATCACATCAAGTAACAAAAGGTCTGCTCTAGTCTCGTAACCACACAATGTAACCACATAGGACTGGTAAATCCGATCCACAACCACATAATCACCTACGGGAGTGGACACATAAACAAGAGTACCCAAAGACTCACAAGGAATATCCAAGACATGAGAAAACAGAGATGACATATATATTTTCTAATTTTTGAGAATAAAATAACGAAATTTTATTTATTTTCATAACCCAAAATAAAATTTCTAAAATCAACAATTTTCTTATTTATAAATCCACCAAATTTCGACAGAATTTTGACAGCATTTGAATATCAACAATTGTTATTTTTTCTTTTCTTTTACTCAATTCTTTTTCCTAACCGGTAAGCATGATGGCTCGAGACAAATAAATGCAATATATAATCATGATGGTATTTTCATATTTGGGTTACATGTCCTAGACGGATCCAACCCCTGTGTTGAGTCCCCTAAATCAGATATGATGCAAATAAACGTCTTATTTCTAGGTTCCAAACCTGGTT